>MU225481.1:364425-377630 GCA_018584345.1 Thuja plicata
TCTCTTTTACTTAAGCTAAACTTTAGGCATTTAATAATTAATTCTTTTATTAATTATTATTATGCAACCTAGTTTTTCCCTTTAGGGTTTCCCGTTTAGGGTTTCGGTATCCTTTTATAAGGATTCCCTCTTTGTAAATTATTCAATTTGATGGTTATTAATTAATTGAGGATGTTATTGCATTAAGAGTTTTTCCTCCATTATTTGCACAAGATGTTTCCTCTTCCATCAATCTGTTATTTTTGGCCTCCATAGCTTTTTTGCTTCTCTCTTTCTGTGACAGGTTTGCATGCAGGTGATTCTTGGGAGTTGTGGGTTGATAGTTTTCATCAACTCCAATAATGATCATATATTTCTCATCCATTGTTCACTACTTGATCTCCTTGATGAATATACTCTACAATGATGAGTATGACATGACCCATCCACTTATTATTGTCTATTCTCCATGATAAGGATTTTGTAACGATGAGTCTGTATCTCATTACTTCCCTCTTTGGAAATTGATGCCCTTTCTCTTTTTATTTCATTTTTTATTGTGATTATATTACATTGTATTATTATTTATTTATTTTATTAATTATCTATTTATTTATTAATTCTTCATTCGAAAAGGGGACATTACAAAAGGTCACAACATGTTGATTTGTCTATGGTCGTTGTTTAAAAGAGGTGATAGATTTTAGACCTAGATACCTCCCTTCTAAATATAAAATACATTACCATAGTCCTCCATTTATAGAATAGGGTATTAAACTTTTAAATTTGCATAAACAATTTTGAGAATTCCTATTGATTTTATTGCCATTGCTCAAACTCAAAGTGCATTAGTTGTTATCATGTCTCAGAGTTACACTTTGATTGGTAATGCAAATCCTTCCTTTTTGAAATAATTTGTGTCTATTTTGAATCTATATTTCTGTTTAATATTCATTAAGGTTTAAAAATATTTATATTGGTGAACAAGATGCAAACAATACTATGAAATGTTGTGAAGAAAACATGTAATCCTTCAATCTTTTCCATGACTCTAGGAGCTTGTATATGTGATTTTCTGTTTCTCTCTTCCACTCTAATATTGGTTCTCTATTTCAAAGCTAGATTTTGAATGTGTATCCAATATGTACTGAAGATTGAAAAGCAATATCTGTCCATAGAGCTACTGGCGGGAAGGATATTTATGTTGATTTGAACGTTTATTGAGCTCATTTTTTATAAATAATGCTTTGTAAATATTTGACTAAGCAACAGGAGGAAAAATGTATTTTTCATGTTTTGCATAATGAGTGTTCAATTGGCTCCAAAATATATATAAAAGACTATTTTGATAAAGACAAATAGAATTCCAAAATATGGAACATGCACCAAGAATCAGAACAGCTATAGTCCACCTACAATACCAAGAAAACAAATAACCATTTCAAAATAGAAAACATATTGGAGCTGATTATAGCATCACATCAGATCATCCCTTATGAATTCAAACACTCTATAATCATAGTGGCCCCTAGAAATAATTGGGACCCACCTCCTGAAGATTAGTTATAATTGAATTTTGACAACACTTTTGCTTCCAATCTTGGTTCAACTGGTATAGGTGTGGTTATCAGAAAACAAAAAAAAATCTTAATTGCCTACAAAAGATCCTTAGGTAAGCAAACAAATTAACATGACAAAGCTTCAACCTATGAGTTCAAGGAGTTCTTCTAGATTACTAAATGAAAGTAACCAATGTAATAATTGAAGGATGCTCCAAACTAATAATTCAACAAATAATAAATAAGACAAACAAATGGAATCCAAACTAGATGATGTAAATCATGTGACTCATATTGATTTAAATATATATAATTCAGAATTAGATGACAATTGAGTGGCTAATGCTCTAGCAGAACTGGCCATTGCCCTTATTCCAATCAATATCCCAACCACCTAAAATATTTGATAACAACTCTTGCTATAAATCAATTAGTTAAAGTTTAACAACACAAAGAAAGACCCTTCAGTTTTATTCAGCACTGTTGGGTTTAGAAATAAATCTATAATTTATGGATAAAGGAAAAGTTCATGCCCTTATACATCACATTTCTAAATCCATAACTTTTTAACTCTTTTTTATATGATTCTAATAGCCTCATCCACATCCCCTTTTCCATATCCACTACCATGTCCACCAACCAATCCTTATGTTGTGCATTTCCATGACTCTTTCTACTTCTTACTTTAATCTCCACTTGCCTGATATTTTTGGTTGCCACATATATCATAGTCAATTGTTACTTTTATCCACTTTCTAACATCTATTCCTATGTCACTTTTCCTTATCCCCTTTATTTATTTGACTGCTTCACACTTCAAAAATAGCACTAAACCACTTGACACTAACATAAAAAGACATTCCCACAATTCACATAGGCCTTTAATTCATTTAGTTTGCTCATTTTTCAAACTATGACCTAGTTTTTCTTTCTCCTCTCTACGGTTGTATACAAGTCAAACAGGAAAGGTGAAACAAACTATTTAAGGGAAATTCAATGATAGTGGATGATCTGTAGGTAATCATTGTTCATTTTGTTGGTCCACACAGGTAAAGGTCACCTAAAATAATAATATAACCCTTGCAAATTCAACTCACAACAACAATCTCTCTCCAACAAAGTGAATTTTAAAAATTTAATTAGTTAGTTTGACATTTTTTATGTCAACATCAGTGACAAAATCTTGTAACCAACTCTATTTAATTCTTATCCCCCACTTCTATTCATGACATAGAAAAGAGTTTGTTGTCTCTTCCCAAATTTAGAAATACTTGGCCATTTAGGAAAACTATAATGGCCATGAAAGTAACCATACATTTGTTAGAATAACTGAGAGGGGGGTGAATAAGTGGCCTCAAAAATTAATCCAATAATCCAACCAAAAATTTATATAAAAAATATGAAACCTCTATTTATCTTCATTCCTACAAGATTTATGCCTTGTGTAAATCTAACATATATATACTTCTCGGTGATTATACTATTTATCCTTTTCTTAAGCTTTACTGAATAGCAGTTTATCTTTTCCTAGCCTTTACCAAATATTAGTAAATAAACTTAGTGTTTACCGACCAATCCTATTTTAGTAATGTGTAAAGAAAAACATCAAATCAATGAACCATATACACATTTGACACATTGATTTTAACGTGGAAACCTTGTTAAGGAAAAAATCACTTGGGACCAATAACCCAAAATTTTCACTCTTCTGAAGTGAGCTCAGTGAAGAGCCAACCTTGTTAAAGGTTACAAATGCGTTGTTAAGTGCAACCTTGTTAGAGGATTTAAAACCATTAGTTATTATTTTGACCTTGAGCATTCACTATGTTGTCAACAACAAAAACCTTTTGATAGTCTTGAGTATCTCAATACATCAAGGACTATTAAATCCCACTCGGTTAAGAGATTTTTTGAACCAATGGTTAAACTGAAACAGTAAATGATTTGTTCATTAATACAACTTAAACTTGTAGATTTTCAGATCTATTGTAAGTCCATAATACCTCTCTGATCAATATTCTCTTCAATTCCTTTTCTCCCCTCCTTGTTATTTCTACTTGGTGAATTTTTTTCTTCTCTATTGCTCGGTGTCTACAGAATTCTTGGTTGTGTCCTTCAGCCTATATGATCAGATATGCATGAAGACTTCTATCTTCACTAGAATTATATTCGGCATTCCTATTTTTCATAATGAATCACTTGTCTCTTTATACAGACATGATTTGACCATTTACATTCCTTGTCTTTATTCTTCTTGACCTAGATATCTTTCTTGATCCACAAATCTCGCCATGCATTGCTTTAATCTTTAAAGCATAGCTTTAGTTTTATCCTATAGATTTCTCCTTGACAATTATGAATAAAACTAGCTTTAAATATTTAGTTCAACTGGTTGATGAAAAAAATTAATCAATCAATTAACTGTAATTATAGCTCATGTCAGCTAAGTGTGTTGTTGTTTCCTAACTCCAGTTCTGATCGGTGATCAACTCTTAGTTTGATTGGTTATTGACTTCAGTTGTCCTCGGGCATTACCTTCAGTTTTTCTCAGGGTTTACTTCAGTTATGCTTGGTGTTGTGATTCTTGATATATACTATGAACTGCTCAATGTTCTCTATCTATCGGTGTGCACTGTTTGTCAATGTTTACTGTCACTCAGTGTACACTGGCTTTATATGTTTACCGATAACATAAAATTTATCTCCTTGGTTTCTTGAATTATATGAAAATATGTATATGACCAATCAGATTATATCAAGTTGACATCAATGAAAATACAATACATTAACTGATTTAATGTCTTGCATTTCCTTTCTGCAGCTCGGTGATCATCAACTTAATCATCTTCAAAAATTCAATCAGTTATAGTTCATCAATCTCTCCCTTTGGCATTGATGGCAACATACTTAACAAAAAAATATGAAATATGTAATGTATAACATGCCATATCATACCAAAATTATTGTTCTATAATTAATTCAAAATATCTAACTCTCAGTAAGCTCTTCTAGCTTAGATTTGATTCTTGCGGAGTTCTTTTCTTCATTCTTCATTCCCTTAAATGGATAGATGTAGAAACTTCTAATTTCGTCTCTCCCTTTGTTGTAGAATCTCTTCTCCCTTTTCTGGATAGATATGCAGTGTTAACTCTTCTCCAATTCTCTCCCTTTGACTGATGGTTGTTTCTTTGAATCTTTCTATCCCTTTGACTATTCATCTCCTTGATGGATATTTCTCTTCTCTCCCTTTGGATGATCAAGATAGATATTTCATATGGATATAGTCATTGAGTACATCTTTCCATATCCATTAAGTACATCTCTCCCTTTAACAGCAATGCCAAACTAAAATAAATCATTGTATATCTTTTTTCATCAGCAATATAACTCTATAGTAGACAACAATATCTCTGGTGTTTAGTTCAGATATGTAGCTTCTTGTATTGATATATCATTACAGTCCATCTCTTTTCTTACATCAATATGAATGATCTTCTGATAATGTGTAGGCTAATGCAGCCTCCATGTCAGCTTAGTGACCATTAGACAAGGGTCAGACCCCTAGTCTCTTCCTCAGGTACTCAAATGTATCTTTTGGTAATAGCTTTGTGAATATGTCTGCTAATTGTTCTTTGGATTGAACATATTTTAGTATCACCTATTTCTCTTGTACTTTTTCCCTTAAGTAATGATACTTGATAGCAATGTGCTTTGTCTTAGCATGCATCACAGGGTTCTTTGGAATCTTGATAGCACTTATATTATCACAATAGATAATCACTTGATCAAGGATTTCCATATTCATACCTTTCAGCAATTTCTTAATCCATGCAATGTTAGAGCAATTTGTAGTAGTAGCCACATATTCTTCTTCTGCACTGGATTGAGAAATGCATCCTTGCTTTTTACTTATCCATGTGACAAGTCTAACACCCATAAATAATGCTCCTCATGTTGTGCTCGTTCAATCATCTATGTTTCCATCCCATCAACATCTGTATAGACTTGAAGCTCAAATTTTTCTTCTTTGTTATACCATAGACCATAGTCTTCGATATTCTTTAGATATCTCAGAATCCTTTTGATAGTAGTCATGTGTGATTCCTTGGGATTAGTAGAGAATCTTGAAACTATACCAACTGCATGTGCTATATCTAGTCTAGTATGTACAAAATACATTATTTGTCTAATCATAGATCTATATTAGGTCTGATTTACCTCGGTTGTCTTGTCTTCCTTTGTCAGTTTGCATCTGATTGCCATAAGTGTTCCAACTGGTTTGGAGTCCTCCATTTTGAATATCTTCATAACTTATTTGATGTATTTGGATTGTGTGATGTAGATGCCTTCGTCCTGTTGTAGAATCTGTAGACCAAGAAAAAATTTGATCTCCCCAAACATTGACATCTTAAATTCTTTTCTCATTTCATCAACAAAATATTTGTATAACATATCATTACCTCCAAATATGATATCATCAAAAAATATCTTAGGAATCAAAATTTTATCATCGGTATCTTCTTTTAAGTACATATTATTGTTATCACTTGTTCTTACAAATCCAATACTTATGAGATAAGAGTGAAGTCTTTCATACCATACTCTCGGTGCTTGTTTCAATCCATACAAGGCTTTGTGTAGTCTAAAAACCATGTTTCTCTTATTAGGATCAACAAACCCTTCTCTCGGTGCTAGTTTCAATCCATACAAGGCTTTGTGTAGTCAATACCTTCTTCTTGTGCATACCCTTTGCATACCAGTCTTACTTTGTTCCTTGTGACTTCTCCATTCTTATTCAGTTTTTTTTGAATATCCATTTGGTACCTATGACATTTTTGTCATTTGGTCTTGGTACTAATGTCCATGTGTTATTCTCTTCAAAGCACTAACCCATTCTTGATTTTCAAGTGTAGTATTAATAGATTTTGGCTCAAAATAACAAATCAAACATCTAGTGTTTAGTGACTTACTTCTTGTTCTCATTCCAGATCTTTTATCTCCTATAATCAAGCCCTTTGGATGGTGTCTTCTAACATACTTTGCAAGTATTGGTTTAGAACTTTTTTCATCACTCTGATCATCATCTTGACCTTCATTTTTATCTTCATCACCCGGTTCATCATTGTGAGCATTTTCCTGATTTTTGGTGTGTGCAGCCTGTTGCTTAGTTGCATTGTTTTGTCGCTCAGTAGCGATACACTATTAATCAGGAAGAGTGTCAGGTTCTTTATTGTAGATAAATCTCTTGTAATCTTATGGTTCCTTTCTGCTTTCCTCATCATTTTTCTCAGCAAATTCATCCACTTTGACATTTGCACTTTCAATGATTTTGTTAGAGGATTTGTTAAGACATTTATAAGCCTTGCTTTTGGTAGAATATCCTAGAAATACTCCTTCATCACTTTTGTAGTCAAGCTTCCCATTTCTATCATCTTTCAAAATATAACATTGACTTCCAAAAATTCTAAAGTAACTTACATTAGGTGTGTATCCATACCATAGCTCATAAGGTGTCTTATTGGTGTCTTTCTTCAATTGAACTCAGTTTAATGTATAGACAGTAGTACTTACAACTTCTCTCCATAATATTTGTGTGATTCCTTTTTCAATCATCAGTGTTCTGGCACAATCAACAATTGATATGTTCCTCCTTTTAGAAATCCCATTTTGTTGTGGTGTTCTCGGTGTAGAAACGTGTCTTGTAATTCCATGCTCATTACAAAAGTTATTGAATTCATCATAAATAAATTATCCTCCTCTATTTGACCTTAAACATTTTAGTATCTTTCCACTTTGTTTTTTAACTATAGCTTTATACCATTTGAACATATTAAATGCTTCTGATTTCTCTTATAAGAACATAACAGTCATCATTCTAGAATATCATTAACAAATAGAATGAAGTATCTATCACCATAATAGATTTTTTTTCTCATTGGTCCACATAAGTCAGTATGGACTAACTCTATAATAGCATTAGATGTATATTTTTTCATCTTTAAACTAGAATTTTTCATTTTACCTTTTTGACAATTCTTACACATGACATGGTCGGGCTTTGACATGCTCAGTAAGCCTCTTACCTTTTTCTTCTTGCTTATCCTAACCATGTTGTCAAAATTCACATGACATAACCTTTTATGCCACAACCAAATGTCTTCATTTCTATCCAATAAACAAGTGGTCTCAATCTTATCAAGATAGAATAGGTTACCTTTTGTTTGTTCACCAGTACCGATCAACCTTCCTATTTCATTGTATATCTTTGCATTTTTCTTCTCAAATGCAACTCAGTGTCCTGTGTTATTCAACTGTGAAACACTTAATAGATTATAGGTAAGTCCTTTAACCCAATATGCATTTTCACATCTAATCAGATTATTCAACATGATGGTTCCTTTACCTTTAATGGACAAGGTGAGTCATTACCCATTCTTACTAATCCACCATTATAATATTCAAAAGTTTTGAATTTTTCCTTATCTCCAGTCATGTGGTGAGTACAGCCACTATCAATAAACCAAATATCATTTTTAATAACCTAGATATGAGTGCAATTTAAACATACCTTTCTTCTTCATCTAAATCATCCTTCATAGAAACAAATACCACCTCAATATCTTCATCAGATTCGGTGTCAGTATTTCTAGCTTTGTTCTCAACTAGGTAACAAGCCTTCTTTCTTTTTTCCTTGTAGTCCCGGTTATCTCTTCTGTCAAATTGTTGGTTGCTTCGATAATCTCGGTCATCACTTCTGTCAAACTTCTTTTCATACAATTTATCATTTTTTCTGTCTTGTTTTCTCTTGTTAGAGCATCTAGCAGAAAAGTGTCCAATCTCTTTGCAATTAAAACATACCGATGGTAATTTACCTTTGTATCTGCCTTTGCCTCTTTGCAATCTTCTAGCCATTAGTGCTTCAGTTTCATCAAGTTCTTGTTCATCACTATCATTTCTCATAGTGTGTTTGTGACTTGATTTACTTATTTTCAGAGAAGATTTGAATGCAGACTCAATAGTTGGTAAGACATTATTGTCAAAGTTAATCATCTCAAATGAAATAATTCTACCAATCAAACTATCTAGAGTAACATTGTTATTTGCTACTACTCTCATTTCTTGAATTGCAGATACTCTAATAGCATAAATAGGTAGTAAGGTTCTTAGAATTTTACTTACCACTGTTTCTTCTTCAAGTACACCTCCTACTCCTTGTATAGAATTAACAACCTCTTTGATTCTTCTACTGTACTGAGTGATGCTTTCTCATTCCTTCATTCTTATGTCATCAAACTTTCCTCTTAGGCTTTCAGCTTTGGCCTTCGGCACATTTTTATCTCCTCCATGTACTAGTTTGAGTTTGTCCCCCATTTTCTTTACAGTGGTGCATGATTTGACATCTTCAAATTCAGCATCGGAGAGTGAGGAAGCAAGTTCTATCATCATAGAATTGTGTTCATATTTCTCTATCAATTAATCAAGTATCAGAGGTCCAGTAGGTAAAACAAATTTAGTATCTAAGTACTGTGTGACATCATTACCAATACTTGATAGGTGGACTCTGATCCTGCATTTCCATGATGCAAAGTTCTTTGTTAAACTTAGGCACATCCCTTTTGCTCATCTTGTTATCTTTAGCTTGAGTCTTAAAACTCTCTTCTAAGGACACAAGCTCTGATACCAATTGTTAGAATAACTGAGAGGGGGGGTAAATCAGTGGCCTCAAAAATTAATCCAATAATCAAACTAAAACTTTATATCAAAAATATAAAACTATAGACACCCGAAAATGGACAGGCTTGAGACTTTACATTAAAAACACTAATTTTTATCTATTAATTAATGGTTTTTAATCATTAATTAATCATCTATTTTCCTCTAAATTCATTCCCCAAATCATCTAATAAAATTCTCAAAATTAATTAAATAATTAATTTTATTTAATTAATTAACCTTAATTGATTAATTACCATTAATTAATTAATTCAATTCAATTTCCTATAGTTTAAATTTAAATATTTAAACTTACTAATTAAATTCTTCCAATTAAATTAATTTAATTTCATTCAATAAAGCAATTCTAAATAAAAAAGAATTCAATTATTTCACATGTTGAAAAATTTAATTAAATAAATGAATTAAATATTCATTTATCTTCAAAGAGATAACTCCAATCAGATCACATGGGTTACTCCACCCATCTCTCCAGTCCACATGGGTAACTTCACCCACCTCTCTAGTCCACATGGGTAACTTCACCCACCTCTCCAGTCCACATGGGTAACTCCACCCACCTCTTCAGTTCAAAAAGGTAACTCACAATTAGCTCTTCAGTCAACCAAACTCTGTCTCCTCTTTACCAATTGAAGAGGTGGAGTTTACTGATGGCTTCTCCAGTTCCCTTTGATCTCAACCATTCATCTCCCTATCTCTGGGATTGATCTCAACCTTTCATTTCATCTCCAATTCTTATATAATAAACCCTTCATAACCATTTGAAGGATCCAGAATTTCAAGCTCTCGTGTGCCATTACTATGTCAGTTTGGTTCTAGTATTCAAGTCATCTTGCAATCACTCACCCATTTCAAGTATCAAATTCTCGACGCTTCTCAAGTCATAGACGCTTCCCACACCAATACTAAGCATAAAAAATAGCATTTCAGAAGGAGTAGTGAGAGACAATAGAAGCTTCAAGAACTTTGGGGTTTGCATTCATTTTTTTTCCTTTCTTTGCTTGTACATTTTATTAGTTATGTTTCAAGTTATTCATTTTATTAGTTCTTGTGTACTTGATTTATATCATTGTTAAACCTTTGCTACTAACCCTCGCCTTTGAAAAGCTTGGGAACCACGAATCATGAAAGAGGAGGCGTACATTTTGGTGAACCCAACGTGAATCAAATAACCTGAATATCTCTTGGAGATGACAACTAGAATTGATCAGCCACCGCCGTACAGTTGTAGACCTAAAAATTTGAATTTTTTTTTATATTTGTGTTATTTTGCAATTGCTGGTATTTTTCTGCACTTGACAAAATTGTGTCGCAATCGATTGTAGGTTTCTGCATTTCTCTTCTATCGTCTTTTGGGCCTCTATCTTTTCTACAATTTATTGTAATTGACTAATCAATACAAAAATAAGAATAATTGTATCGCAATTGACTGACTCAGACCATAATTGACCGATCCAGACCGCAATTGACTATGCATTACCGCAACTGAAATTATTTTTCCGCAATTGCTACTTTTGGGCTGCAATCGCCTATTATTTACCGCAATTGTCAATGAATTGCTATAATCACTTGCAAAATTGGTCATCAGAGCCAAATTCTTTATCTTTCTATCTGAAAAAACTGATACTTTCTTTATTTTTCTGCAGGACGACGAGTTCCCACAAAGAGGAAGGGTAAGTTGTTGGTGAGTATCATTCATTGTTTCAAACTTACACATACTCTCACTTTCCAAAAATCCTTTTGATACTAACTTGTTTAAACAAAACAAATTAAAAGGAATTCACTTGTCAATTTGGGTTTAAAAAGAACAGTGTTTGTCAAACATCTCAATCTCACATTTCAGATTTGGGCTTAAAATTGACGTGGGGACTAAAATTGAACAAGGCAAAGAATTTATCGATTTGGTGCATTAAAATTGAACAAGCAATCAACACCTGCCTTTGGGCTTAAAAATGAACACTTGTGCGTGTATGGTGGTGTAGCTTAGTTCATATTTCAAACTTTTAGAGCTTAATCGATTTACCTTATGTCTTGAGTTTTGGGTGCACTAGCACAATCTGTTAGATTATACATGTAATATCCACCTCTTAGGTTGCTTTTCAGTTTGTGGATGCCAAACTCTTTTAGGCCTTTTCGTGTATGTGTGGTTTCATTTCGATGATTTAGATGATATTTATGTATTACATTGCGGTATATTCTTGATCCATTATTATCATGTTGTATCATTTGTGTATATGTGATTTATGGTTATTTTATGATGCTTATGTATATGTTAGGATTTTATTTTGATTATGGTTTTCTGACAATACTGACCTTAGATTTATATGCACATGGATCATTGTATATTTTTATTACTTCTTGATGTGCTTGGTATGGTATGGTATGGGACACAGTCGTAGTTACTTGCTTCGGCGAGATCCACACGATAACCTAGTCTCAACCATTGTTTTCCATATGATATATGCATGTATGTTCGTCTTTGTGATGATAGGTTTGCAGGTACCGGGATACGTCTTCCCTGAATTGGCAGGAGTGAGTGTGCCCTATCACATTAATCTCAATGGTAAGAGAGGGGAAATAGTTTTCAGGTCCAAATCCTATCCTAAACCAAATTGTCCTAGTTAGTGGACAAGTATCTATTTTGACTACCCTGACCGAATTCGTATAGTTGATAGGAATTTGTGTATCCCTTTCCTTGATCATGTTTGATTTTGCTTGTTTTTGGTTTCAGGTGCTTGATGTGATTATGTGGGTGTTAAATCATGTTATTTATTTAATTGAATATTATTGTAACTAATTATTAAATATAAGGTATTTAATTAATTGAAAATTAAATTAAATTAAATACCTATGTTTAATTGAAAGTTTAATTAAAGTGCAATTATTAAATATTAATATTTAATTGAATAATTAATTGAATATTAGAGTGAATATGCTTTTATGCTTGATTAAATAATTAAATATTTAGTTGCATAGATTATTGTGATGTAAATATTTAAGTTATTTAAATTAATATTTTATTAATTACATGTGCAAGGTTTGGTTGAAAAGTATTTTCAAACTCAAGGGATCTCAACTTGAATTTAAGAGTCAAAGTTGAGTTGTGCAAGTAATTAGATATTTTAATTAATTAATTGTTATTTTCTTTCAATTTTGGGGAGAGTCCTTTTAGGAGTTAACTGAATGTGTTGTCATGGGGGATTGCTTGATTAGGGGAAGTTGATCCTCATTAGGGGGATTCTTCTCTCATTTGAAGAGAACAGGTTTTTGGGAGCATTTTTGGAAGCTTTGGTGTGTGCTTAGTTTTGGAGTATAATTTTAGAATTCTGTTTGCTTGGATTTTGCATTGTGTGTTCTTCAGCAAATATTGAGGTAGGGTCTTGTCCATGCCAATTCTGGTTTTCGGATCCCTGTCTTCTATGCATCCGGAAAACTAAGAATCCTTTGTTTGGTCATTCTTTGCTTGGTTATTTTGTGTTTTAGAAGATTTCAATTGGAAGATAATGTTTTAGATCAATTTCATGTTTATTCTATCTTGCATGTCAGATCTGTGCTTGTGGGCATAAGGGGTTTCATTTTATAGCATTAAATGTAAAAGGGTATTAGGGTTTCTAGTTTGAAATTATTGTTGAAATATGTGTTTATGGAAACCTAGATCCCTAATTTTCAAAGGAAAATATATAATAATATAGTACGGAAGTGCTGTCAAAATTTCATAGGAAAATACTCTATGGATCTCCTAGAAAATGAAAAATTAACCTAGACTATAACTTAACTATATAGTGTTTAAAAAATAAATTTCCCCTTTAAAATGGATCTTGAAAATTATTGTCTTTGAAAAAAAAATGTTCTCTGTTTAAAAATACAGAGTAAAGAAAATTTACACCAATCAATTAAAATCAATAGAAAAGACAAAAAAAAAAAAAAAAAAAA
>MU225481.1:377752-394983 GCA_018584345.1 Thuja plicata
CCCCCCCCCCCTCACCTGCGCTGGCAGCAGCTCGACGCAGCAGCCGAGACTGCCGGCACGGCAGTCGAAGCTGCCGGCATGACAACCGTCACCAGCCGCAGGCTAGCCATGCCTCCCTTTAAAAGGGGGGCGGCGGATGGGATGGCCAGGGTGGGGGCCACAGGGACCCCCCCCATAATATTTGTTTTTATATTTATTTTTTTGTTTATAAAAGTTTATTTTAGATTTAAAAATTAGTTTTTATTTTTATTTTTATTTTATTTAAATTTAGTTTTTTAAATATAATTTATTTAATGTAAAGAAAGATATTTAATTTAATTATTTTATTATATAGTTTTGTTTAATGAATATTAAATATTAACTGTATTTAATCAGTAAATTAATTAATATATTTTATTAATAGTTTTAATTTAATATGTTGATTATTAATTAAATTTAATATATTAATTATTAATTTAAATTAATAGTTTTATTATTAATTTTGAATTAATATATTAGTTATTAGTTACAATTAATTTATTAATATGTTTTATTAATTACTTTAATTAATATGGTTAATTATTTAAAAGTAAATTGCTAAGTTGTGATTTAAAGATCTTAAGGTGATGTCGAAACTTTGGGAGTAGGAAATTAATTTGATATAATACACAAATATTTTTATTAGATTATTTAACTACTAGAAGTCGTATTAAATAGATTTAATGCAAATGACCTTAATTATTTCGGATTAAGTTATTGTTTTAATGGAGTTTATATAAGAGTTTGTGAATGATTACATGTTTATAGTTTATTTTTCAGTCATTTAGGACGTTTGTAATCTATGCATCCTTATGGTTCTCTTTTGCATATATGTGTAATTATGGAGGCATTAGATGACCTAGGGTGTATACAGAGGCCGAGGAGGGAGTGTTTATCATTTCTATTACTTTATGGCATGTGTGTTCATGTTATTACCTTAAATCGACCATGTGACCTTTTTGATCATGTTATCATGCTTCTGGGTATCTGTTGGGTTAGATGACCCTAGGACTTAAAACCATAGGTTTTGGGATTATACTTTTTGTATGATGTTATTATGATGTCAGTTGTAATTTGTGATGATGTCATAGTCTTGATTTATTATGCCTAACCTGATTCAGTTATGATGTGCTTTATGGTCTTATGAGGGTACTGTGGTTATTATTTGGTTATTGGAGAACCTATGTGCTCCTGAATGAGCAGGATGTGATTTGTGAGTATGTATATCTTCATGTGTTGATCTTGAGCCTAGGTAGGTTAACTAAGTGTACAGTGGGGAAGTTGTTTGCAATGGGGGTCTATGACTCTAAGCGGTTACAAGGTAAACCCATTGGTAAGTTACTTAATAAGTGAAAATATGTTACATTAAAGGGGTTTAAAATAAACTAATAAGATGTCTGAGTCTCTACCCATGCCTTGAGTGTTTTCGCATGATAGGATGGGAGTTGGGATCCTTGTCTACGCGAAAGGATCACTGAGGCACATAGTGTCACTTGGAGACCAGAGTCAAGAGGTACTACTAGGGTTACCTTCAAGGTTGGGCTTATGTGATGACACTTCCCTATATACAGCTTAGGTTATCCTGCGTGTGTCTGTTACTTCTGGTGTTGTTTAGTATTCCTTGTTTTGGATTAGATTGCTTCTAGGATCTTCCTTTGCATGGAGTATGAGGTCATGTATACCTTGTTTGTATTCTTGTTGTATACCCCATGTGATGGGCCTATTACTATCTCCTCAGCACGGTGGGAGTGGACCTTTGGTTCCACGTGGTCGGGTGGTAGTGATTCTTATTACCATTGAGATTCTGACAGATTCTTCTTCATGATTGGATGTTCCTTGTTGCAGTTTCATCTTCCTAGTCTTTTGGAGACTTGATCAGTTACCTGAGATGTGTATTGTACCATATGTATATATTGGTTATCATCCTTTAGAGGATGCATTGTATTGATTATTATATATTATTACATACCCTGTGATTTGTGCAGTTGATGTTGATTACGTAGTATACCTTATGGTATCAGATGTATATGTAATCTTTATTATGAGATGTATGTTATTGGTTTTAGATTATGCAACCTTTATGTCAGTTATTTATTATTGTAATCATAGATTATTTGTTTAAGTAATTATATGTCAAGGAACCCTCAAGAAATGTTATCTATGTATGAGTTGTATTTCATGTATGTCAGGTACTTCATTGTGTTGCCTCCACATTGTTATCATTATTGTTTGTAAACATTTAAAAATAATTATCTGGGAACTTAGTGTCGTGTTTAGGTTAAGTTCTCCTGGGTTCCCTGGTGGGGCATTACAATACACCTTCATACTTTTTAGAAAGGCCTATCCGGGGAATGAGCTTCTTCCTCAAAGAATGACCTTAAACTAGTAATCTTTTCGATCAGTATATAAACAAGGCACGAACCAAAGTTCTATCTTATCTAGCTAAGCTTGGGCAAGGTGTGTTGGTGATAGTCTGGATTGAGTGAATATCCCTAAGGAGCCAGGGTGATCAACTAGGCTCTTAAGTGAGTCACACACATACAAACTAATTAGATAGACACCATGAACCCTCATTAAAACTTTGTTAATTAGAGGCCAACCCGGTTTACCTCTGAATAGGTACCTTATTATAGTGTAAGGGGTTGCATAATTTCCCCCAATATTCCCAACATATGTATCCCACGGTATTTGTGTAGTGAAAGAGATCTTCACTCCACTGCAACAATACCTAGAAATAGAAAAAACACGGGCACCTACGTCATGGACCTTCATGTCCTAGTAGTGTGACAATTGATGTGTGAGCTAATGGACATTCAAGAATTAGGCCTATAACATTATATTCTAAAGCCATTGACCTAAATTAATTTGACTATTCATTGTTGAGACCTCGTGATAACCTTGCAACTTGAAAAATTTGTAGAACATACACATTGTGAGTCTTCATTCTTCAAAACACAGTGTCTGTCATGCTTGTTCTTTGATCAGTTTTTGAAAATGCAAAACAAATATCCAAACTATCAAAATGAGTCAAGCATGTTAAATTCTAGGGTTGTCAACATCAACTGTCTTGCAAATCAGAAGCATTGCTCCAGAATATCAAAATTGTCAGACAGTGATACTTATCCTCTAGTCTTTTTTTCAGATTGTTCCCCTTTTACTGCAATTGCCCGCATTTTGCCACAATTGACAGAAGTGTGTCATAGTTGACTTGTTTATTGCCGCAATCATCTTGTTTATTACCGCAATCGGTGATAAATTACCGAAATCAACCATTTACTTTACCACAATTAGTGGAGTTGTACCGCAATTGACCAGAGATACATTATTCCTATTTTGACCTAAAAACCTTGAAAGAACTCTTCATTTGGTGTCCAAAACTAGTGTCTATCCTAGGAAAATGCAAAGAACATTGTGTGAATCTCTAAACATTAAAGATCATCCCTTCTCTGAAAGGCATGATTATTGTCAAAAACATTGTTAGTTCGAACGCTCAGACTCAAAATACCTTGATCTCATCATATCAAACATCATCATCTTTATCAAAGTGACTTTTTCCAAGGAAAAAGTTGACAAATCTTATCTTTTTACATCATCACCACTTTGAGATCAAGATATATCAAAATCTGTCCTTAGAATTACCCTTGTCCAAAACATAACTTGGACTTCCTTAGAAAGGATATTCTTCTTTGTTTGCTTTATATCACTTGTTTTAGTTACAAAATCTAGACCACACTATGTCTCAAACACCTAATGGAGGGCCTTACACAAGGTCAAAGGCTAGAATGCAACCTGATGAGTCATATATCAATAGATTCCCCACTTGGGAAATAGAGAGAGAAGATGACCCTTTTATAAACACCAGTTCTACTCTGCTCATTGAAAAACCCTGTGGGGCAGCTCTTTTCCAAAATGTCACAGAAGAGGAACTAGAGGATATAGAGAAAGATGCTTATTCCACACAAGTGGTTAATGCTATTATAGAGAGGAGTCCCGAATGCTTCTTAGCTATGCTAATAAAGAAGGGAGTCAAACTCCCTACTGAATTTAGTGTATCGACCATATGGCCTGAAAACCCTCTCGTAGGTCAAAACACTACTCACTCTCCTCACATACTACCTGTTGTCTCTCAAATATTCCCACCATTAGTAATACCCACATTGACATAGACGATACCCAGTCAAACCAATGGCACAAACTAGGCCAGTACATCTTCCACACAAAGCATGATAGGCTCGCAAATGAGTGCACCTATGGTCACTAGTATGCTCCCACCTTTGGTCACATGGTCGAGGAAATCAATCTCTCACGCTATGCCTTCCATCCCACCAAACACCAACTATTGTTAAACTATGTTGCTACTACAGTCAATTCATACTAGTCTTGGGATCAACACCTCATGCCCGCAGGGATCCATCTCTGCAAGTATGAATTACAGTCAATTCCCACCCAAGCCTACACCATTGCCCATTCTGACATCAATCCAACCCCTGCAACAACAACCCCAGCTTTAGTTGCTTCAAATCTAACCCCCGCAACAGCATCCCCAGCTTCAATTGCCACAAATCCAACACCAGCAACAACAACCCCAGCTTCAGTTACCTCAAATCCAACCCCCGCAACAACAACCCAAGCTTCAGTTGCCTCAATTCCAACCTCAGCAATAGCAACCCCAGCTTCAATCCCAACCTCAGCAGTAGCAATATCAACCCTGGCAGTATCAACCCCAATTTCAACCACAACAACACTCTCAATCCCAATAGCAAACACATCAAAACCCACCATGGGCTACTCAAGTGCCCCTATTTCAAAATCACTTGATGGGAAATCAATATCAAGTCCCCAGGATGAAATCCTATGTTCCTACTCAAGGGACACAGAGCCGCAGCCTCATACCCACTACAGAATAGAGGAATGTCATCACACATCAACCTCAATATTAAACAGACATGTTAATACAACAAATGTAAACCCTTCAAACCCAAATGATGGATATGCAAAATTAGGGGCAAACTAAATCCTACACCACAGAGGATTTATACCCATACCCCTTTGATCATTCTCTCCATATGTCTCCATTCCCAAATCACTTCTTGGTACCAAAATTTATCAAATATAGGGGCAATAGAAACCCTATTAAACATATCCAAGAATTTTTTGCTAGTTGCATCAAAGTCACCCATGATGAAACATATTTAATCCAACTATTCCCACAAAGCTTAGCTAGACCAGCAATGGAGTGTTCTCACATTTACCTCATGGCATTCAGTCTTGGGGTGAACTGGCTGAAAAGTTCATAGCTCACTTCCATCATAACATCGAGCATAAGTTCAGCATCAAGGACCTTTTGGATATTAAATAGAAGGATGGAGAGTCTTTTGTGAAGTTCCTATAGAGATGGAGGAATACAGCAAACTGCATACTGTATGATGTGCCCAAACAAGACCTAATAGTCATGTTTGTTGACAATCTGATTCCAGACATGTCATTCAAAACATAATTGTAGTTAGCTCTGAACTTCACACAACTCATCGAATGAGGAGTTCATTGTGAGTAGAACTTAGTCAAATGAGGAATCCTTGTAGATCCAACACAAACGAATACAAACAAAAATGCAACGGACAAAGCTAAGTGGTGGAACAAAAAAAAAAATGTCACCAAGGATGGTGTCATTTATGTGAAGACAATCAACTATTTACAACCCAAGGTGTCACTACAAGGTGCACCTATGGCCAACCAACAACCCATAGGGCCCACTCAACAAGTAGACACCCAAAACCAACCTCCCCCTATCCAAGTGGCCACTGTGTCAAACAGTCAACAACAGACTCAACGCAAACCATAGTTTCAATTCCAGCAATGAGATTTCACACATTAGGAGAGCCGATAGAATCAAATTTATACAAGTTGATACAATCAAACACTATCACTCTCCCAAAAATCAGGGAATTTGAACAAGATGCAAAAAAACCAAGGTGGTATAATGACAAAGACTTTTGCGAGTTTCATCGAGTGAAAGGGCACAAAATGCCTAACTATTTCTAGTTGAAACAGGTTATACAAGCTCTGATTGACACAGGGGTCATCGATGTGACAAATATCCAAGCCAAAGGCACAAGTGATCACACTATCTTCAATGATACCTTTCATGATCACAAAATGGGAAAATCCTCCAGGTCTAGTGGATAGAAAAAACAAGTCAACTATACATATGCCAACAGTGATAATGTTATCAATTACCTCAATCCTTTAGATAGTCATGTGGCTACGATCACTATCAAAGACCAAAGTAATAAATGTGTTGTAACAATGCATCATGCTAGAGTCATCTTGCAAGGAGTACCATCCTCATCTATTATATCTATTAATCCTAATTCAAACTTAATCCATAGCCAAGCATAGTGGATCAAATAAAGTGCACACCTGCCCAGATCTCCATGTTCGACCTATTGTGCATATCTTCGTAGCATAAACTGACACTTGACCAAGCCCTTCAGAATGTAGCTGTCCCAAGGGACATAACACCTAAGAGCTTCCAAATGATGGTTAACCATATAGCTTGTAAAAAACATGCCATATTCATGGATCGTGATGTGTCGCCGCATAAACCCCTACATAATGATACTTTGCACTTACTTGTCCAGGTCCACAAAAGTGCTATCTGTAGGGTCCTTGTTGATGGTGGAGCTGGGTTAAACATCTGTACTCTAAATTTAATCAAGCAATTGAGATATTCATAATCAAGCATTGATGTCATGAGGAGGATAAATATCAGGGCTTATGATGAAGAGGAAAGGTCCTCTAAAGGTATTATCATTCTATCGGTCTGTATTGGTCCAGTGGTCAAAAACACCCCTTCCAGGTCCTAGATCTTGAGTTAGGATACAACATGTTACTAGGGAGACCATGGATACATGAAATGCAAGTTGTACCCTTGACATACCATCAATTCATCAAGTTCCCACACCAGGGAGAAGAAATAATCATAGAGGGAGATCCCCAACCTTTCCAATACTGTAACGCAGTCCAAATCAACACAGACAACCAAGTACCTTTAAACCAAGATGATATTATCCCCTCCACTTCAAATTCAAATCCTAAGGATGTCACATGGAAAGTGGGAAAGATATCCATTATCGACAAGGGTTGTGGTGAGTATAGATATGAAGAGGCTTTCACCATCCTGCACATGCCTGAGAGCCCGAGAACTGATGGCATGCCACAACTTGTTATTATAACATAAATTTTGCAGCCTGTTCTATTCAGATGTCTACCCACAACCTTTGTCAGATGGGGAGACATAGCAAAAGAAATCCATTTGAACAAGATATCAGTACATGGTTATACCAAGACCCACAAGAGATAATCTGACAAACCCTACCCCTGTCAAACTATGGTAATGGTTATACAATGTTACAAAGATTTGGGTATGATGGTACAACTAGCCTGGGGTCAAGATAGTAAGGCATAATGGAATTGTCTCTCCCACCAACCCAGAGATACAAGAGAGGGTTAGGCTATGGGAAACAGAGAGCCGGTCCTATAATCCAAGACATCCAAGTTCATCAGGAACAAATAGCAGAGATGCACCGGGGGCACAACACAGAAAATGTCTTGATAAGAAACATACTAGCACAGTTGTTGCCTGCCAAAGAGGGAACCATGCAAACCTGAATAGACCTCCACATAGAAATTGATGATAATGAAGGAAGTGAGACATCTGACAAGAGTTCTATCGAGACTGACTCCCATGAGTATGAGTGGAGATCCCTTCATGATTATGAACCGTCGATCCCACATTATTCCCCTTGGTTAGACACTATCATAAACTTGGAAGACTTATTTGACCAACTATCCATCAATGAACAACCCTGCATAGATAAGCATGTCATTTATCATTCCTCAGGTGGTGCATCCACATCACAGTCCAGTTTTGTAGGAACAATATTTGTAGTCCCTTTCAATCAACTAGATTCAAACAACCATGAAAGTATCTGTCTTTTACACCCAAAGATAATAGAGTGGGATCAACAAGGACTACCTAATTTAGATGTCTTTGAGAATGATGAGGCTATTGTTGATTTCATGGGACTTAGGGAAGGCATGCCGTCAGGAAACCACAAGGAAGGATTCTCCATTGACCTCAATAGAGCGGCATATTTTGGGGAGGCAGCTCCTCTTTCTAGTCCACAAAGGAAAAAATAACAAAAAATGATAAAAAGATAAAACATGATGTATCTTCTAGTGAAAACCTCACTAAGGCGCTAGAAGATGAAAAGAAGGAACTCCTCCCCTTGAAAGAGGATAAATCGGAATTACTAGCAGAAGAAATAAAGGAAGTCAATTTGGGAGATGACAAGAACCTAAAGAACATATACTTGGAAAACTCACTCACCCCAGAGGAGAGAGAACGTTTCATCAGTTTCTTAAAAGAAAGGATGATCAACTTCGCATGGTCCTACTCAGATATGCCAGGATTAGATCATGAACTCATGCTACATCATCTCCCATTGCTATCCAACGCCAAACCTATCAAAAATAAGCTAAGGAAGATACATCCCCATGTTGCATTGTTAGTGAAGGCAGAATTGAAAAAACTCCTAGATGCCAAGTTCATAAGACCAATCCAATATGCAGACTGGATATCTAACTTGGTACCAGTTACAAAGCATAGTGGTTAAATACGAATTTACACAGACTTTAGAGATCTCAACATATCTTGTCCCAAGGATGATTTTCCTTTACCTAACATAGACATGATAGTAGATCTAACTGCTGGACATCAAATGCTATCACTCATGGATGGATTTTCAGGGTATAATCAGATAAGGATCGTGCTAGAAGACCAACATAAAATAGCTTTCACATGTCCTTGGGGCACTTACTATTGGAACGTCATGTTGTTTGGTCTCAAAAATGCTAGCGTGACATATCAAAGGGCTATAACAACTATATTTCATGATCTCATCCACAAAAAAATAGAAGACTATGTGGATGACATACTAACCAAGTCAATGATTCGCAAGGATCATCTACAAGTATTGGGACAAATCTTTGATAGAATGCAAGAATACAAAGTCCATTTAAACCCAAAGAAATGTGCATTCAGTGTCACATCAGGAAAGATACTGGGGTTCATAGTGTCACATAGAGGCATCAAAGTAGAACCAGAGAAAGTCAAATAAATATTGGACATGCCTCCACCATCGAACCTGAGGCAACTAAGAGGGTTACAAGGAAGGCTCCAATCAATCAAGCGCTTCATAGCTTAGCTAGCAGACAAGTGCCACCCATTCCAACATCTACTATATAAAGACATCAAATTCATATGGATAGAGCAATGTGAACAAGCATTCCAAATATTCAAGGATTACCTCCTCAAGTCTCCTATATTGGTGCCACCAGTCCAAGGTAGACCATTGCTTCTGTATATCTCAGCAATGGAATCAAAATTAGGTGTACTCTTGGCACAACATGATGATGTAGGTAAAGAAATGGCCATGTACTATATAAGCATAACATTGGTAGGATATGAGCTCAACTATACGTCTATTGAAAAGTCATGCCTTGCAATTGTCTTTGCTTCCCAGAAGCTAAGACATTATATGTTGAGTCACCAAACAAATTTGATCGCACACATTGATCTTTTAAAGTACCTCCTAAGAAAAGCATCACTCACTGGATGACTAGAAAAGTGGGTAATGATCCTAAGTGGGTTTGACATTGAGTACGTAGATAGAAAGGCCATCAAAGGGAAAGTGACCATGGACCAACTAGAAAAGGAACCCATTCAGGACCATCAGCCTATTATTTCCAAATTTCCTGATGAATCTATTATGACACTACAACCAGCGATCGAGGTATGGAAAATAAAATTTGATGGGTCATGCATGAACCGTGGTGTAGGAGTAGGAATAGTGCTTGTCACTCTAGATAATGATACAATTCCAAAATATTTCAAACTCAACTTCCCCTGCACAAACAACATAGCAGAATATGAAGCACTGGGCATCAGTTTAAAGATAGCAATTCAATAGAGAATCAAGAACCTTAATGTCTTTGGAGATTCACAGTTGGTCATTAGTCAAGTCAATAATTATTATATGACCAAAGATGAGAAGATAATACCATACAAAGCACAGATGGAAACATTACGCACCAAGTTCCATTACATCTTCTTCAAGCAAGTCCCACAAGCACAGAACAAAGCTGCAGATGCAAGGGCTACCATAGCATCATTTATTGATATGCCAGGTAACGAAACAAGATTCTAGTTTCTATTAGAGTAACTCTTTGTGCCATCACATCAAGCATCCATCATAGAATTAGCATGTGTCCTTGTTGGTCCTGAAAACCCATGGTACCAAGATGTATACAACTACCTCCAAAATAGTGTCTTACCTCCCAACTTTTCTAGAAACCAGAGAAAGTCCCTCATCCACCAAGCCTCTATGTATACCATCCTCTCAACTACTTTATATAGATGAAGTCTAGATAGAATGCTACTATGATGTCTCACTTCCATGGAATCCCAGAGAGCTCTGTACGAGGTACATGAAGGAATTTGTGGAACCCACGAAAGTGGCAACAACTTAGCTAAGAATATCATTCGCATGGGATACTATTGGCCCATAATAGAGACAGATGCACACAAATATGTACAAAGGTGTAGATAGGGTCAGATTCATGGAGACCTCATCCATGCACCAGCCAAAGAACTAAATCCTATCACATCACCATTGCCATTTTCTAAGTGGGGATTTGACCTAGTGGGAAAAATTACACCTTCTTCAGAAAATGGACACAAATACATCATAGAAGCAATAGAGTACTTCACTAAGTGGGTGGAATAAATTCCTGTCACTTACATTATCAAAAATCAGATATCAATGTTCATACTTAACCACATTATCTGTTGATACGGGATTTCCCAAACCATCCTGATAGATCATGGTATGCCTTTCCAAAACAAAGATGTCGAAGAGCTATGTGAATATTTCCATATCAAATAAGGGTTCTCTTCCTTTTATTATCCTCAAGGGAATGGCCAAGCTGAAGCTACAATCAAAACAATCTTGAAAATCTTGAAGAAAATAGTGAATGAATAAGGACGAGACTGGCATTTACAGCTTAGTCCAATATTATGGGCATATAGAACTAGCATAAGAACACCTACAGGAGCCACTCCTTTCTCCCTAGTGTATGGATTAGAGGTGGTATTACCTCTCGAAGTGGAAATCCCATCCCTAAGGATGTCTTTGAAGAACTTGATTACAGACGAAGACTATAGAGTAGAAAGGCTCAGTAAACTGGAGTTACTAGATGAAAGAAGGTAGCATGCCTTCAACCACTCACAAGGCTATCAGAATTTATTTAAAAGGAACTATCATAAGAAGATAAGGTCACAAACATTTCAGGTAGGAGACCTTGTCCTCATGGAAAATCAAAAGAACCAAGAAGAGCGAGTCAAACCTAGAAAGTTCAAGCCTAACTGGCTAGGACTATTTGTCATTGTCATCTCTACTCAAAGTGGGGCATTCATACTGGCAACACCAGAAGGAGATCATCTCTCCAGATACATCAAAAGCATGTACCTCAAGAGGTTCTACCCTTGAGGTCTCTATGGTTAAGGAATCTATCTACATATCTGGAAAATACCAAAAAAATTAGAAAATACAAAATGTTACCTTGGTGAAAACCTGGAAAACAAGCGCCTTGGCGACAACAAAAAAAATAAAAAAATAAAAAAAGAAAAGAGAAAAAAAATTGCTCTCTCATTGAAAACCTAGAAAATAGGCGCTATTGAGTAGGTACCTTGGTGAAAACCTGGCAAACAGGCACCAAGTGTTCAAATCCAGCTTCACCGTCAATCAACTCCAAAATCTTGAGCATATTCCAAATGCAAGACTAACTACCCAAGCTATATCCAAAAGCACACTCCCCTCTGAGCACCAAGAACTTACCCATGGTTAATGTTGGTCCACCAGACTAGGGGGCGATTCTAAATGTCCTGAAAAAAATCCAAAAAAAATCAGAAAACTCATCAAAAATCCTTAAAAGATCAAAATGTTCTGAGAAAATCAATCTTCATCAAAAATAATCAAAAAATTGCAAAATCCCAAGCAATAAAACCAACTTGATTATCAAGAGAGAAAAGGGCGATCACGCCTAGTCAATCAATGTCACAATCATGAGCTTTGCAAATCAACATTGGGCTCATCTAACATAGCTTTATTAATCTATCAAATCAATCAGCAAGCAACTAGCGACCAAGCCAATCTATCAATTGTCACAATCATGAGCTTTGCGAATCAGCATTGTGCCCATCTGACACTGCTTGATCAGCTGCCAAAATGATCACAATCAATCAATTAATCATATCAATTGTCTTACATAGTGATGGATATTCTCAAACCAGACAAGTCAATCTTATATGAGTAATCTATTATTGAAACCAGACACACTCAAGAAATCAAGCCAATCAAGCCTATCCAAAGATTTGAGCCAATCAAGAGAATCCAACTGCATCGGGGAACCATCCAAAAAATGTTGACTAGATCAGTCAGTCGGTCAGATGTCAGTCTATATTTTGTGGTTATGTTCTTACGCTACTCCAGGATCCACCACATGAGGAGAGTAGCTATGATAGATCATGACTTATTTTCTTTGATTGTTGTCTGTTGAATGTTCACTTTGATTTCAGGGCCATGATGATTTAGGATAAATGCAGTAGGCACTGTCACTTATCTGGCAACCGTGGAGTTCCATGATCTAAGCTTAACCCTAGGAAAGAATTGGACATTCCTTCTCTTTTATTTTCTTGTTTGTTTTATAGAATCAAGAGCTTGTAGTGCTATTTAGATGGACTCTGAGTGCATTGGAGTTCTATCTTAGTTTCTATGGTCTTTTCTTTTATTTTGTAATCAAGAGCTCATGATGCTATCCAGATGGACTCTAGGGGCGTAGGAGTTCTATCTTATTTTCTTTGGCTTTCCCTTTTTGGAATCAAGAGCTCACGGTGTTATCCAGATGGACTCTGGGTGCATAGGAGTTCTATCTTGGTTTCTTTGTTTCAGTTTATTCATAGGACAAAGCAGTATCTAGATGGTCAATATCTGGGTGCTTTTGGCTCTCTTTCTTTTCAAACAGGGAACATAGTTGAACCTAGATGGTCAATATTTGGGTGCACTAAGTTCTCTTTCTATTCAATCTCTCTACTCCTTCCGTTTATCAAGAGGTTGTGGCGGTATCTAGGTGGTATGTCATCTAGATACATTGGACTCTCTTCAGAATATTGGAACATACAAAAAAAGATGCAATGATGACAAATATTGGAAACAGGGGCAGCGACTTGGGGCACTCACCCTTTCTATCAATTCATATCTATCAAAAAAGAAAAAAAATCGTTTCTATCATTCCATTCTATTAGATCAATCTCAGAGAACATCTATCCAAACTAACTTCTTTCTAATTAACACATGCATTACTCAGATATTTTGTGCATAATAGATTGCATTCATTCCATTTGAGTGCATCAGAAAATGAAAAAAACATAGTAGTTGCATACATGGTAAATCATAAATCACATGCATCCAGAAGCATCTCATATAAACATGCATCTCATATCCACCATCCTACATAAACATGTCAGTATCTTAGGAAAAGTAAATCATCCATCTACGAGTTTGCATCATAGGAAACATATTGCATATACATCTCATCATCCAAAAAACAAATCATATAGAATCATACATATAGCAAGTAAACCAATGCATATCATATCAAATCAATAGCTCCATCTCATATAAATCAAAATATCTGAGTACAATGAATAGTCGTAAGTCTGAACAAAGGAAGGTAGTCAACATATATCAATAAATATCACTGTGTCGAGATACAATAAAGGATAAAACTTAGAGTATATCAGATGAGCATCACTACAAAACTAGTACATGATACATAATATGTAAAGCATCAAGATCAACATGTGATACCCCCACCCTCACCAGGAGGTGGATGAGTAGGTGGCATATCAGAAGCCAGTCTCTATGATGAACTAGGAGCTCTCACACCACTGCTCTGTGATCTTTGTGCTCTACTAGATCTCTGAGAGGTTGTATAACTAGGTACTCTCTGCTCAACTGGAACTGCACCCTCATAATGCCATCGCCAGTACTCAATCTCTCTCTGAGCATCACGCCCAGATCTATAGTACTTGTCTAAAACATCTTGATGGGATGCATCCTATACACTATTAATAAATTATCGAACCTCAGCTTGAGCCTATTTCTCTCTCGCCTCGGCCGCTATAACCCTAGCCTCCAACGTAGTAGCACAAGCATCAGCAGAAGAAAGTATGGCCTATAAATCATGTACCTAATGGGTAAGCCACTCCAACTCTGAGGGATCCACCTCCATACCTCCCATGGCCACATCCATATCCCCCTCCTCGGCCCTATCTCCCAATCCCTCATCTCCCCTCCCCCTCACCACCCATGAGTCATCCTCACTCTCTGAACTCTCCCTAGTACTGAAGCCAATACTGCCACTACCAGTCAAGGAACTCATCCCTGCACTCTGCTTTTCTAAGGCCTCCACATCTATATCTCTTATCTCCGCATCTTCATCCTCTATCACCACCCTATCCTCCTCTCTCGGAGCCAAAATAACACCTATCCTTTGACACACTCTCTACACTAACTGAGGTGTCTCCTCCTCAATTGCCTCCTCATCCTCCAAAATATTACTCAACCCAACCCTCTAAGTATTGGAACGACCGCCACTACACCCACCTCTAGTCCTCACTCCACCACTTGCACCCCCAGGACCAAGTTCATCTCCCCTCCCCCTACCACCATCTCTCCCACCATCCTGTCCATCATCTTGGCCTCCAACCCTCCCTCTATCATGGTCGCCATCCCTCCCTCCATCCCGACCACCCCTCCCTCATTGTACCCGACGGTGCCTCCTCATAAGCGTCCCAGTAATAGGATGAGAGACATCTATAAGTGCTACTAGTCAAGTCTGGGCCTAATGAGCATCAAACTGGGGAGTAGAGATCAGATTCACATATTAGTACCACATCAGATAAAGGGCAACGTCACATAGATCAAATAGATTATAAGCGCAGTAAGGAAACTGAATAGGAGAGGTGATGAAAACAAAACAAACCTGCATCTACAGTGGCTGATCACCATGTCCATGCAATAGGAAGTAACCCTAAAAACTTGGTATGGGAAGCATCAAGAGATACAACACCACCCCAAATGGTAGAGTCTCTCGACCTAAGAGAAAAATAAGCATAAGAATCAGACACATCCTGCCTCTCACCAAACTGATGCAACACCCTGTTAGTGTTGTGAAAATCAATCATGTGAACATGGTTAGTCACACGACCAATCAAATATCTCTGCTATGGGCAGAAGGGAAGATGGATGTCCTCTCCATCCCAAATAGGGCAATCTCTATATGACCTCCATATGAAATAGGGAATCATATCAAGCTACTGATGCCAATACAAAAAATGACCCATGTGGGTATGAACAATGGCTCCATCATACATATACACATACGGCCTATCTGTAGGCAAAGCACATGTACCAACAAGATGGAAGACAACTATGTGCTCCCACACCCATATCTGGAGGAGGGTAGCGCCATAGCCGAGTGACTTACCATTAAGGTAAGCCACGTAGAAAATGTGGAAGTGCATATGAGCCAACATGCATGGCCCCCATGCATAAACAGTATGATCTCAGACCATACTCTACAAAACAGTACCAAAGCTAACAGAAAATCCACGCTGCTGATGATCGAGGCATAAGATGCAATAAATCAAACTCCCCAGTAGAGTGGATAGCCTGTCAAGGCCCAAACCAAATATGGACCATGGAATATCATAAGAATTGGATAACCCAAGCTAATCTTGGGGCAATCTAGAGAGCTATTTCAAGGAAACAATACCAGAATGGGTGGCATACTCCACAAGTGCACCCTGGATCGAAAGCTAGAGGATGTGGTACACATCCTCCAATGTAACAGTACACTCTCTAGTGGGTAACCAGAAAGTGCATGTCTCAGAATGCCAATGCTCTACAAGAGCAGAGATTAGACCCATGTTGGTCATGATCTCTGGCATGTAACATATCTAATATAATCCTAAATCCCTAAGAACTAACCTCTCATCCTCTGAGAGCTGGAACCTGTAAACAAGACCCGCCGGCCTTGACTCTCGACAGTGCAGAATCTGCCTGGTGAACTGCACACAGAAATAAATTAGAAAAATATTAGTATTAGTCATACAGGAAAGTGCCAAAAACTAGAATATGCAGAAATCAGACAAGGAAATTAGGCAGACAGTTCTAAAAAAGCCATGGCGGAAATAAACACTTCATCAATGGTTCACTTATGCGATTGTGAAACATAATCTTCAATTCCGATAGGTAAAAATCAACTATGGAAGGAAAGCAATAATAGTGCAGTACACTTATCAAATGTGGCACTTGACCAGCAATTGTAGCATTCAAACCGCAATTGTGGCAAAACCGTAGACGATTGCGGCACAACATGCAAAATTTCAAAAAACAACAATTTTCCAAAGCAAGAAAAACAAGTATTAATGACACGAAAAGAGTTAAAACTCACCAGATGTCCTATGCCAGCTGGTCTCTGATACATCTGGAATTGGTTGAATATGTGTGTAACTCCTGGTAAGCCTGCCATCACACGAAAACAGGAGAAAAAAGCAAGATAACTAAACACAAACTCACCAAGGTTCTGAGAGCTCCAAGAAGGCAAAGTGACAAATGAATGACTCTCTTGGCTATTTATAGGGGTTCCCACAAACCCTAATTTCACAAGGAGGTCTGATTTTTCTTCCCGGTCCCCAGAAACTTCCACACTCAATATCAGGGGCAATATAAGACATTTTTCAAATCAGTGAGATACCCAGATTCAGAAATTGCGGTTTCAACAAATTAACTCTCATGTTGAGACTTTTCACTCAAATTTGTTGAGGGGGCATAAATACACCTACTATCACTGGGGAAAGCTGGGCCAGGATCAAATCTGAAAATTCTTTGACACACTATGACAAGTCACATCGCATCAAAGAGGGGCAAATGTAGACACCCAAAAATGGATAGGCTTGCGACTTTACATTAAAAACACTAATTTTCATCTATTAATTAATGGTTTTTTAATCATTAATTAATCAT
>MU225481.1:395033-447293 GCA_018584345.1 Thuja plicata
AATTAATTAAATAATTAATTTTATTTAATTAATTAACCTTAATTGATTAATTGCCATTAATTAATTAATTAAATTCAATTTCCTATAGTTTAAATTCAAATATTTAAACTTACTAATTAAATTCTTCTAATTAAATTAATTTAATCTCATTCAATAAAGCAATTATAAATCAAAAATAATTCAATTATCTCACATGTTGAAAACTTTAATTAAATAAATGAATTAAGTATTCATTTATCTTCAAAGAGATAACTCCAATCATATCACATAGGTTACTCCACCCATCACTCTAGTCCACATGGGTAACTTCACCCACCTCTCTAGTCCACATGGGTAACTTCACCCACCTCTTCAGTTCAAAAAGGTAACTCACAATTATCTCTTCAGTCAACCAAACTCTGTCTCCTCTTTACCAATTGAAGAGGTGGAGTTTACTAATGGCTTCTCCAGTTCCCTTTGATCTCAACCGTTCATCTCCCTATCTCTGGGATTGATCTCAACCATTCATTTCATCCCTAATTCCTATATAATAAACCCTTCATAACCATTTGGAGGATCCAGTATTTCAATCTCTCATGTGCCATTACTATGTCAATTTGGTTCTAGCATTCAAGCCATCTTGCGATCACACACCCATTTCAAGTATCAAATTCTTGATGCTTCTCAAGTCATAGACGCTTCCCACACCAATACTGAGCATCAAAAATAGCATTTTGGAAGGAGTAGAGAGAGAGACAATAGAAGCTTCAAGCACTTTGGGGTTTGCATTCATTTGTTTTCCTTTCTTTGCTTTTACATTTTATTGGTTACGTTTCAAGTTATTCATTTTAGTAGTTCTTGTGTACTTGATTTATATCATTGTAAAACCTTTGCTACTAACCCTCACCTTTGGAAAGCTTGGGAACCACAAATCACGAAAGAGGAGGTGTACAAAAACCTCTAATTATCTTTAGTCCTACAAGATTTATGCCTTGTGTAAATCTAACATATATATACTTCTTGGTGATTATACTATTTATCCTTTTCTTAAGCTTTACGAAATAGCAGTTTATCTTTTCATAGCCTTTACCGAATATCAGTAAATAAACATAGTGTTTATCAACCAATCCTATTTTAGTAATGTGTAAAGAAAAACATCAAAGAAATGAACCATATACACATTTGACACATGTATTTTAACGTGGAAACCCTGTTAAGAAAAAAAAATCACTTGGGACTGGTATCCCATAATTTTCACTCTTCTGAAGTGAGCTCAGTGAAGAGCCAATCTTGTTAAAGGTTACAAACAAACTGTTAAGTGTGACCTTGTTAGAGGATTTAAAACCATTGGATAGTATTTTGACCTTGGGAATTAACTATGTTGTCAACAAGAAAAACCTTTTGATACTCTTGAGTATCTCAATACATTAAGGACTGTTAAATCCCACTCAGTTAAGAGATTTTCTGAATCAATGGTTAAACTAAAACAGTAAATGATCTATTCATTAATACAACTTAAACTTGTAGATTTTCAGATCTATTGTAAGTCCATAATACCTCATTGATCAATATTCTCTTCAATTCCTTTGCTCCCCTCCTTGTTCTTTCTGCTCGGTGAATTTTTGTTGCTTGGTGTCTCCAGAATTCTTGGCTCTGTCCTTCAGCCTGTATGATCAGATTTGCATGAAGACTTCTATCTTCACCAGAATTATATTCAGAATTCCTCTTTTTTATAAATAATTACTTGTCTCTTTATATATACATGATTTCACCATTTATATTCCTTGTCTTTGTTGTTCTTGACGTAGATAACTTTCTTGATATGCAAATCTCGCCATGCATTGCTTTAATATTTAAAGCATAGCTTTAGTTTTATCATGTATATTTCTCCTTGACAACTGTGAGTAAAACTAGATTTAAATCTTCAATTCAACTGGTCGATGAAAACAAAGTAATCAATCAGTTAACTCTAATTAGAGCTCATGCTAGCTAAGTGTTTTGTCGTTTCCTAACTCCAGTTCTGATTGGTGATCAAGTTTTAGTTTTCTCGGTTATTGACTTTAGTTTTCCTCGAGCATTACCTTCAGTTCTGCTCAAGGTTCACTTCAATTATGCTCGGTGTTATGGTCCTCGGTATACACTATGAAATTCTTGAGGTTGTCTGTCCATCGGTGTGCGTTGTCCATCGATGTTTACTATCACTCGGTGTACATTGGATTTATATGTTTACTGGTAAAATAAACTTTATCTCCTTGGTTTCTTGAAGTCTATGACAATATGTATATGACCAATTAGATTATATCAAGTTGACATCAATGACAATACAATACAATACATTAACTAATTTAATGTCCTGCATTTCCTTTCTGCAGCTTGGTGATCATCTTCAAACATTTAATCAGTTATAGTTCATCAACATTTCACAAGAAATTAGTTTCCATGCAGAAAACTCTTCCCTTTATATTTTGATCCTCACAAAGAGGTCCTAAGAACCCAAATTATATAAATATAGTTATACTACAAAGGGCCAAACCTTCAAGGTATTTTAATGACAATTAAAAGTAACTTATTAAAAATTCTATCACTAAAGAGATGCATTGGCAACAAGAAAATAATACAAACCAACTCAATTTATTGTATTGTCTTACCTTAGCATCATATTATAATCATCATGTTGAGGTGGCAGCAGCCCTTTCTGTAGCAGTGATTTTCTAAAGGCATTGACAACTTTTTCCTCCTCTGCATCCCGTATGTCCTCAATTGAAACAGATAAAACCCTGTTTTCACTTTTCCTTCTTCCTCTTTTTTTTAATGAATGCTGGAACTTTGTAGATGCATTTAATGCCCTTTTCTTTAGGGATGCAATTTCTGTCTTTCTTCGGTCATCTTCAGAATTTTCAACATCTAATTTTCTCTCTTTTCTTTCATCTTGAATCAAGGAACCTTCAAAATCTGAAAGTTAACAGTTTTCAATCAGCTAAATCAATATATATTATAAATGCATAAGACACAAGCTTTTGAACAATTTAATATTGGACAAATAATGATTTATGATGAAATCCTTTCTACTATAATGAGTTCACACGGGAAAGGCTTATTATGTACGCTGACAAGTACAAACTTACAATTCAATTAAAATTTATTAGTGATAGATTCAAAAAATTGAATTGAAAAATAACATGAAGGAATCCTATCAATAAATTTTGTACTTGTTCCTCTTCTAGATAAAAAATTATGGACAACAGCTTTTACAAATACAAATAAAGACTAGAAAATGCAATTACTCACAACAACTTAATATTCATTTGATAGTGCATATATATCAAAATAATCTATATTGTGCATTAATATTCATGAACAAAAGCATTGTCAGTCTACATAATTAAAAACTAAATTCAATACATAATATGAAAGATGTCATGAAAACTTATCAAAATATCATGCATCTGTACTTTATATGTATAGTAAAATTCCATCATGAAATTACCCAACTAAACTCAAAGAGCATCTAACACATATAGATTTTATGTTGACATAACAAACACCAATTATTTTTTATAATAAAAAATAGAACTTTTATTAAACTGAGCATGTTAACTAAAAATTATTAAATCTACGGTTATATAATTTGAACCCATCTTATGGTTATTTATCTAAATGAATGAAGTTCATTAAGATGTATTAATCAAAGAAACAACCTACACATAGTATCATGTGATGTGAAAAATCATGGAGTTTCTAGGCCTATTGTGATTGTGAATCGGTGAGTGCTTGCATAAGTTTTCAATCATTGGTTTACCATTTTACCATAGCAGAAAAAAACTTTTGGGGAACAAGGCCGTTAACCAAAAATAAAATATTTTTAAAAAATAATGTTAAAAAGACCAAGAGAAATTTTTTTTTCTTAAAACTAAAAAGCCCATAGCATATATATAGAGAGAGAAAATAAAATTGAGAATATATCCCATGAGTTGTGGAATATAGATTTTTATCATTTATGTTCTTAACATTAATTGCATTGCACAGTTCATATGGCATGGTGCATAGATAACTACTAGATGCTAATACTTTTCATATTTTCAATTACAAGCTACTTTTTACAAAGCCAACCACTAACCTTATTCTTAGAGCCTTTACTCATTGGTGATTTTACCTACATTTCTAGAAATGAATTTGGGCTTCTTTATTAATTCCATCATTAAACTGGGAGGCATTCTACAGTGATAGCAGGGAACAAAGAATCATATGAAGGATGAAAAATTTAGTGCTTGGTTTGGGTTTATGGTTTTTAGTTGCAGGTGCATGAATCCGAAGGATAGAGGATACATTTGTGTTGCAAGTCCTCAACAAGCAGTACCTAAAGATTGGAGGAAAAGAAAGAAACTCACCAATCCAAGGGACTTGGATTGATTTGATCCTTTGGAGTATGGTGTAGGGAACCTCCTGAAGACATGAAAGGTGACACATGGATGGCTCATGAAGAATTAATGGTCTAAAGATAAATAAATGAATGTAATATGGCTTGAAGCCAATTTGATGTATTTGATGTAATCAGCCTAAATGTATCAAGGCATGACTATGATGAATTGATGTAATAGGAAGTTGAATGCCTAGATTGGCATAGTAAGCCTAGAATGCTAAGGATAGTTTTTAGAATAGATTTAGTGGACTCAATATTGTATTAAGGTCCTACAAGGACAAATTTCAAATTCCTAGAGTATAGAGATTTAATTAAATAAGTTTTAGTATATAAATATTTGAATGGCAACGGTTAAGTCTATTTTGGAAGGAAATTATAAAAATAGGGATTAGATTCTTTGTTAGAGGATCCAACCACTTTGTATTGGTTAATGGAGTTACTCTGAGTCTATGTAAGCCTTCAGAGGCATGAAGGAAGGGAATGTGATGTTTCAAATTTCATTTAGTACAGACTGTGCTTGCCTGGAGCAATAAAAAGTTGAATTCTTGCAATTTTGAAGTCTTACTTGATGTTTTATTAATCCAAAATCTTTGGTATGGTTGTATAATTGTTTGTAAAGTATTCTATATCAATTTTTAGACCTTTCTTGACTCTTCTTTTCCACTTTGGATCGAATGTCCTGTAGAAACCTCCATTTGTGTTTTTATTTCAATTATGGATTTGTAAGATCCATCCCCTTTTTGTATAAACTGTTACTTTGGGATGGATCCAAACTTGTATTATATCTTTATACCACCAATAATGTAGGAGTGAAGGCTATTTTCCAGAGATAAGGGAAGATGATCCTAACTCAATGCAATTAAGAAGGAAAGAATATGAAAAAGTAATGTTGAGCTAGGATAGAAAGCCATGAAATCAGTTTCTACACATCCTGAAGTGATGACTGGACACAAAGGGTGGTATGTCTTCATAGGGGTTATAAGAGGGTTAAAAACTTACAACCATGTACTAATAATTAAATTTCAAGTCACTTAGTGATACACTCGTGAAGGGAATGACCTTCATGCAATAAGGGCACTTGTTTAGACAGTCTGTTGCTAGTGTGAAAGGTTGAATCTGAGGGTCTTATCAAAAGACAATAAAAAGAAGAAAACATGATTTTGGTAGCTTTTTGAGGTGAAAAGACATTTGACCAAGATAGGTGCTAAAGGAACTGAGCTTATAGATTCATTATGGAAGGGTTCTAGTCATGTATCTTCAAAAAGACTGAAAAGGTTTAAACACAGTTTGTTTTGATAGTCCAAATGCAGCAAGGCATAATCTTTTTTTTCTAGCTTCTAAAGTCAATACTTTGACCTATGAAAAGATTTCATAATATGGAGGACAATACATCTTTATTGTCATAACAATTTATTCTCTTGGCATTATTTTGAATATTGAAATTGAGATTATTTTAAGCATGTTTGGCTGGGTCTTGTAAGAAGAGACAATTCATGAAGTGCAAGCACAATATTTTATTGCTTTTTTACCTGGGCATTTGTCACTATTTTTTTTTTGAGAAAATGTTACACAATATATAAAAGGATGGTGAAAAAAAGTGACAATCTAGGAGATGGAAATTATAGTCCCATCAATGACAGTGGATAGTGCTAAAGGATGATTAGTATAGCCTTCATGTTGAAGTGACATTCTTGCCAAAGAAATTAATGGACAATCATAGGTCCAAACATTAAGGTTTTGTAGAAACAGTCTATAAAACCTTACAAGAAAGAGGAGAACAGACTTTGAAAATTTTGGATGGAATGTTTATAATTGCAGCTCTGTAGAAATGAAAAAGACAAACCATAGAATAGTTAGTCCTATGAAGAAACTAAAATGCAAAAATGGAAGAAAATATAAATTTTCATATGACAATCACAAATGTTGTTTGAATTGATTAAAGTAAATTAGTCTAAGGGCATGATGAACTATAGTTAGAACACTTAGTGCTAAATTAATTATAGTAAAAAAAAATTGATCTTAAAGGGTTTATAGTCACCATAAAGACAGACTTTTGAAGACCACCAGCAATCCAAATAGAGCCACAATAAAAATCACAATGAGGACAGTTATCCCATGATAGTCATACCAAATGACACTGAGCATGCAACAGTTCTTGATGGCAGTCCAAAGAAGATACATGACAACATTTTGAGGCTCAATAGCATGACTCACTAACAGTTTGAGGGATAAGATGACAATCCACTATATGACATTCATCCAAGGTGGCACTATGTAGAGGACAGTATTAGGAAAGGAGAACTTTGGTAAGTATGGATGATGGAAAGGTCACTAAGCAAGTAAACAATGATAGAGAAATTGTAAAATTGCAATGATAGGGATTAATCCTTGCAATTATAGAGATTGAAGAGAAAAATACAAGAGATGTCAAATTAAGGTGGCAGTATAGCACAATGAATATTCCAATGTATTGGACGAGATTTTTTTAGCAATTAATTGATAATATGACACTGTATATTTATGTGAAAGTAATATAACTTATAAATGAAGTATACCTTGTTAAAGTTAATAGTGTTTTGATCTGATATATGGACTAGCGAATGATTTTTGAGGTCACTGTTCAATTTTTTTATAACAGTCACACTATAATGGTTTCTAACATCTTAATAAATACTCATGCTAATATAACATGAATGTTAAACACACTAGAAAGGTTTTAGGCAAGAAGTACAAACCAAACCCCTAACAAAGCATAAGCATGTTATAATTAAATTCCAAATATAAAAGAGATATTCACATTTTGCATTACCTAATTCATTATTCCTTGGGAACATCTATTCATTGTTTCTATTAATTTAAGTTGTTTATCATGATAATTTAAAAAGCACATAAACTTTACAAAATTAAATTATGCTAAAACTAGCCTATGGAAGTGATGTTGTTATTCCCTGCAGAGTGGGTCACTTGGGTATATCTGCACACATTAGAAAGTGAAGTTCAATTTAGTAAGAGCATCTTCATTCACTCTCTCCATGTAATCCACTCTTTCTCACCTCAATTTTGAATCAATTTTAACAATGTAATTCAAAATAAAACAAGAGCCACTAAAAAATGCCTCACTCTAAATGAATGCACATTTGAATCCAAAATTACCTTGGAAGGATGTAAAGAAAAAAAACTATTTACCTTCCAAGTTTCTATTTCATCTTATCTCTAGAACAGCAACAATAGCCTCATCCACAGTCTCCAATATCTCGTTTGAACTATATTCTTCTTCACTGGGCAGAATCCTTGCAAATCTCATAACAAAATGAAAGTTCTAACAATTTCTTACCTCTAAATAAACATCTGAAAATGCATATGAAAATTGTCCTTACCTATAGCTTCAAGGGCACCAAGAATATCTATTTGTCTCTTGAGAGTGACTATAGGATCACCATTGTAAGCAAGGTTCATGATTTTGGTTGATGAAACCTATTGGTTGAAGGGTGCACTAGTATGGAGCATGAAGTATGATTGAGGGGTTTGGTTTGAAGTGGTGGATGTAACTCAAGGTGTGGAGTCCAATATGATTGTATTTGACCTCTAATATTTCAATGGAGTGGGATGGTTCTTTGAGTGATCTTTGATTGAATTTTGAAGGATTTGTTGTAAAGCAAGAAGGAATGAGATATGGTTCTTTGAAGAATTGTTACTTACCACTATCCTGTACATCGTAGTCATTATCCTTAAAGAATGACCTTTGAAAATTTGTTGTTGTAGAGGCTTCATATTGATTAGATGCACCACTTATCCAATAACTCACAACCTTGGATGATAAAGTACCACATGGTCTACTAAGAAATCTGCTACAACTCCAACTCATTGATATAATAATATACATGAGAAATTTATGGTCTAGGAAAATGTGTTGTTAGTAAATTAAGAAACCATATTTAAGATATATTTAGAATCTAGATTAGATAATGGCCTCACCTTTCAAATAGTCTTTTGATCACCAAAGAAATCAAGATAATCAACCTACGAAGAACACAAAAAATTATTTGTTATAGAGAAGAATAGGCCTTGAGTGTACCTAGGGATGGGTACTTGTCCTTGAGGAATAAGACTTATGAGAGTGTTTGGCCATTGGATCTACATTGAAGGTACTTGTCACTAGTTTAGTTTGAGCTTCACTTGGTTTTGAGAATAGTTTAATATTCTCTACTTAACAAGGCCAACCACGTGAAGGTGAAAGCTCATTTGGCCCCTCCCCCCCTAACATCACTCAAAATTCCTCATTAACATCTAATAACATTCCTTCATTCATTCATCCATTTTTAATATATAACATTTAGTCATTATATTCACATAACATTTATTAACACATAAAACTCATTAACACACAACATTCATGAATAGTTCATTAACACGTCATTCATCAACATTTACTAGTACAAAATTACATTCATTAAGACAACATTCTTTCATTAACAAGAAATGTTAATTACAATCATTTCTTTTTTGTTTGTTGCTCATTTTTTTAAGGTAACGACTAAGCGGAGCATCAATATCCTCGTCATTCCCCTCCTCTACTACTTCTGATCTCAACACATGTCTCCTCCTCATGTGTTCAGGAAGATGAGGTTGTTTCACCAAAGAGGGGTTCGTTGCAATAACAACTGCATGGGTTAAATTCACACCATTTTATATTAGTGTTACAAATATTTCATTAATTAAAAGAACTATAAATTAAAAAAGAAGTTTAAAAGAACAAAACATAGATTTTCTTTACCTGACTCTGCCACATCATCTACAATAACATTTTCATCATCCCCATAGTCAACATGGTGATCACTCTGAACATCATCAACTCGTTCAGCGTGACATTCTGTATGCTCTAAATATACACAAAAAAGGTTACACCAATTTTAATTTAAGATATTAAATTGTATTAATAATTACATAATTAATTTTTAATAGAAAATGAACACCTCCATCGACACTGTGATGCACATCAGGGCCTTCATCATGCGGCGTAGGTTTTGTGTTAGGATTACGAGGTTGTATTGCCATGTCATGTGCATTGTTATCATTGTTTTCTTTTTAAAAATAAAAATAGTTAATTTATGTTCAAAATTAACATCAAATAGATTGTTGCTCAAGTATTCAATTTAAAATATTTTTCATTTTTCATATTTACATGTTCAACCGATGCAAGAGACTCTTGGGTTGGGCCAGTGGAATCTTGGCATAGGCGTTCAGCCATGACTTGATAGGCTTCCTTGAACAAATTTTATTTTTGTTCTTTCGTGGCCTCTAAATTAATTTTTGAGCCCTGTATTTTTTTATTAAATAAATTTATTTGCAATTTATAAAAAATTTGATCCAGAATTTCATTTACTGCTACTTACAATTCGTGCTTGAATTTTTGAATAACCACTAGAGCCAAGTTTGTGCTGGCCAATCTTAAGTAGTCTGGCCTTTGTGTCCTTTGATGTGTCTTGCAACCTATGAAAAGTTTGAAATATGTTAGATTATATAGATATAAAGATCACCAATTAGTGCATAATTACATTCTACTAGTAGTTAATACTATCGCATACCTTCTTTTCTCATTTGGTGGTGTAATTCCTCTTTGAGTATCCTCTTTCTCCTTTGCATCCAAATGAATTCATTCCAATGCCTCACTGCAATAAAGGGAGGACGCTCATACTTTGGGTTTTGGATGAGACTCCTTCTATATGAGTCCCTCGCAGTCTTAAGATGTTTGGCAGTTTTTTCTAAAAATTTCTTCTCCTCAAAAATGTTACTACCAAACTCATGCTCTAAATCTTTTATGAGTTGTTCTTTTAATTTTTTTCTTGTAAGTTCCACCTTTTAAGAAAAAACACAAAATTGTTAGATAGAAAAATTAACTAAAGTTGTGTACCTTGAATATAGTAAAATAAATGGAATGAAAGGAAAAATATTGTACCAATTTTTAGACACCCTAAAATAGACAGACTTGTGACTTTACATTAAAAACACTAATTTCATCTATTAATTAATGGGTTTTTAATTATTAATTAATCATCTATTTTCCTCTAATTTCATTCCCCAGATCATCTAATCAAATCCCCAAAATTAATTAAATAATTAATTTTATTTAATTAACTAAGCTTAATTGATTAATCTCCATTAATTAATTAAATTAAATTTCCTAAAGTTTAAATTTAAATATTTAAACGTATTAATTAATTCTTCTAATTAAATTACTTTCATTCAATACTTCAATTCTAAACCAAAAAGAATTCAATTATCTCACATGCTGAATACTTTAATTATAAAAATGAATTAAATATTCAATTAAAACCTTTCTTTAGTTCAAAAAAGAGAACTCTTGATCAGATCTCTGAGATTGCATAAATTCCTCCACCCACTTTTTAGTTCAAAAGGTAACTCATAATCAGTTGTTTAGTTAACTAAACTTTATCTCCTCTCTCCCAGTTGAGGAGGTAGAGTTTACTAATGGCTTCTCCAGTTTCCTTTAATCTCAACCGTTCATGCTCCTATCTCTGGGATTGATGTCAACCATTCATATCATTTCCACATTCTATATAATCAACCCTTTATAACCATTTGAAGGATCTAGTATTTCAAGCTTTCATGCACCATTACTCTGTTAGATTGGTTCAAGCATCAAGTCCTCTTGTGATCACACATTCAATATCATATTATCGATGATCCCAAGTCATAGATGCTGCCCACACCAATACTGAGCACCACACAAACAACATTTTAGAAGGAGTAGAGAGAGACAGTAGAAGATTCGAGCTTTGTTGATTTGCATTCATTTGTATTCCTCCTTGATTATTTGTCATTTTATTGTTTGTAGTTTTGTTCTTAGTAGTAATTGATTGATTTCCCCAATTGCAAATCCGTGCTACAAACCCCTTGTTAATTTGAGCTTGGAATAGGACACAGCCGCGACATTTTGGTGAACCCGACGTGAATCAAACAACCCAAATATCACTTGTAGACAACGGACAAGACTTTTTGGCCTCGATCGTACAACTGCAAAATTTCTTTTTCATGTTTTTCTTGATATCCTTGTAATTTCACAATCGCTGGTATTTTACCACAATTGATGAAAATCTGTTGTAATCGACTGCTTTAATGCCGCAATTGATTTAAGGGTTTTGCAATACTTTTCTGTCATTATTCAAGTCTCCATTTTCTTGCTCTGTACTGCAATTGGCTGATGTACCGCAATTGATACTAGTTTACCGTAATCGAGCAGATTTTACCGCAATTGACCAATCTGTGCCGCAATCAACAACATCTTGCCGCAACTGAAAGTGCTTTACCGCAATCGACAACATCTTTCTGCATATGACAAAACTTTGGCATAATTGATAGACAATTACCGCAATCAACAAAATTATTACTTATCTGATTCAAATTCACTATTTTTCTATTAAAATCTAATTTTTTTCTAGGTTTCTATGCAGGATTGAATAATGACTAATGGCCAAGACGGTAATCAGGCGCATTTTAGGTGCTAGATCACTAAGAGCTGCCATAAGAAGGACAACTAATTACCACACAAAACAAAGAGCCATCTTGGCCATCACATCGAAAGATGAAAGAGAAGCTTACAACATATATATGGATTCTATCAATCGTTTTGCAACTAAGTACAAGGTCACAATTAGTCTTAACGGTCTTAACAATTCCAGAGTTGCTAGATATTCTTCAATTCTTAATTAGATGATTTTGGTACTAATCACTTTTTGATAGCTTATGGTGGGGAAACAATTAACAAAGCAACATAAAATTCATTCATTTGTGTTTTAGTGCTTAAAATGAACATTGCATGCAAACATCTTGAACCTCACATTTCCAAATTGGTGCTTAAAATTGACGTGGTGGTTAAGAATTGAACAGAGGAAAAAATCTCTCAATTTGGTGCATTAAAACTGAACAAGCAAATCATCATCTACTTTGGGCTTAAAACTGAACATTCATGCTTGTATGGGTGATTATCTTAGTTCACACTTCAAATTTTGGGGTTTAATCAATTAACCTTATGTCTTGAGTCATTGGTGCACTTACACAAAACTGTTAGATTAAAAACCTTTATACTTTTTAGAAAGGCTTGTTTGGGGAATGCACTTCTTCCTTGGAGAACAACCTTAAACTGATAATCCTTCCAATCAATATATAAACAAGACATGAACCAAAGTTTTGTTTTATATCTAACCCAGCTCAGGCGAGGTGTGTTGATGATAGTCTAGCTCGGGTTAATATCCCTAAGTATCCAGCATGGTCAACTAGGCTCTTAAGTGAGTCACACACGTACAAACCGATTAGATGGATGCCACACACCCTACTACAACCTTGTTAAAATAAAGGCTAACCAGATTCACCTCCAAACAAATACCTTATTATAGTGCAAGGGGTTGCAGAATTTCCCCCCAAGATTCCCAACATATGTGTTCTATGGTATTGTGTTAGTGAAAGAGATCTTCACTAGGATGACAACAATATCTGGAAATGGGAAAAACACGGGAGCCTACATCATGGACCTTCGTGTCTCAGTAGCATGATACTTATTGTGTGATCTAACAAACATTCAAGCATTGGGCCTATAACATTGTATTTGAAAGCCAATATTTTACCTAGATTAATATGTTTATCCTTGTCACAAAACCCGCACTAGATTACAAAAACATATTGTATATTATTCTTGTTCTATGATCAGTTACCAAAAATGCAAAACCAACATCAAAGATGGTCAAAAAAAGTCCAATGTGTTCAAATTCTAGGTTGTCAACATCAAACTTGTTCTGTAATCAGAATCCTTGTTCTAGAAAACAATTTTATCAGACAGATAAGCCAATTTGAGATCCTTTTTCAAACTGTCTCTCTTTTACCACAATTGCCCGCCTCTTGCTATAATTGATGGAATTGTACCGCAATCAACCCCTTTATTTTCACAATCGACCCTTTTATTTCCATATTTGATGATTGTTTACCGCATTTGATCTTTCACTTTACCGCAATCGATGGAAGTTTGCCACACTTTAGTAGGAACTTTGAAAAGCTTTTTTACCTGAAAACCATGGAAAGACTCCCCATTTTGTGTAAAATATTAGTTTCTATCCCAGAAAAATTTGAAGAACATTGTGTGAACCTCTAAACATTAAAGATCATCCATTCTTTGAAAGCATGATTATTGTCTAGTCATTGTTAGTTCAAAAGTTCACACTGTATTATCTTGATCCCGTTATCTCAAAATCATCAATCTCTATCAATGACTTTGTCCAAGGCAATAGTCAGAATGCATATCTTATATCACCAAGTCTTTTGAGATCAAGATAAATCAACATCTATCCCTCAAATTACCCTTGTCTAGACATAACTCAAACTCTCCTAGAAAGTTTATCCTTTTCTGTTTTCTTTATATCACTTGTTTTAGTCAAAAACTCTAGACAACACTATGTCTCACACACATTATGGAGGGCCTTACACTAGGTCGAAGGCTAAAACTCAAACTAATGAGTCCTATATCAACCATTTTCCCCCGTGGGAACAAGAGCGAGAGGATGACCCTTTCAGATACACAATTCCTTCTCTTTTCATTGAGAATCCTTGTAGACCAACACATTTCCATGATGTCACAGAGGAGGAGCTCCAAGACATAGAGAAAGATGCCTATTCTGCATAGGTTGTTGACGTTGTTGTAGAGAGAAATCCCCAATGATTCTTAGCCATGTTTATTAAGAAGGGATTCAAACTCCCTTCCAAATTTAATGTGTCAACCATATGGCCCGATAACCCCCTCGCAATTCAAAACACTACTCAACCCTCTCAAACAAAACCTATGATATCCCAAATCTTTCCAACTTTGACGACAATGACATCAGCACAGACTGTGTCCAATCAGACTAGCTCTACAAATCAAGCTAGCACACCATCCATGCAAATCATGACAGGCTCCCAACTAAGTGCACCCATGGTCACTAGTATGCCTCAACCCTCGGCCTCATGACCTTTTCCATCAAGCTCTCATGTTATTTCCTTAATTTCGTAAACAAGCAGCAACCCTTTTGCGACGGTTCCACTACTACAGTCATTCCTTGCTAGCCTTGGGCTCAACACCTCACTCCCATAGGGATCCATCTCTATGGGTCTAATATTCATTCAATGCACACCCAAGGTTACGCCTTTTCTTTTACATGGATCACAACAACCCCAATAGCAACAACAACCCCAACCACAACAACAACAACCCCAACAACAAGCACAACAGAATCAATCTTGGGCCAATCAAATGCCCAATATCAAAATAACATGATGAGGAACCAATATCAAGTCTCAAGGAATAGATCATATGTCCCAACTCAAGGGACATAGAGGCACAACCTCATACCTACCACAACACAGAGGTTTAATGCTGCCAATATTCCTCAATCTCGTAAAGACATGTTAATTCATCAAGTGCAAAGCCTTCAAACCCAAATGATGGACATGCAAAATCAAGGGAAAAATAAGTCCTACACCATAGAGGATCTATACCCATACACCTTTGATCACTCATTGCACATGTCTCCATTTCCCACTCATTTCTTAGTACCCAAGTTTGACAAATACAGGGGCAGCACCAACCCTATTGAACATATCAGAGAGTTATTTTCTAGTTGCATCGAGGTCACACATGATGAAAAATACCTAATGTGAATTTTCCCACAAAGTCTAGCCTGACCAGCAATGGAATGGTTCTCACACTTACCTCATGGAGTTTTTCTTGGGGAGAGTTGGCCAAAAAATTCATTGCTCACTTCCATCACAATATCAAGTGCAAGGTCAGCATCAAGGACCTCTGTGACATTAAATAGAAAGATGGAGAATCCTTTGTGAAATTCCTACAAAGGTAGAGGAACACTATGAGTATAATAACCTATGATGTTTCTGAGCAAGACCTCGTAGTCACGTTCATTGAAAATCTAATCCTAGATATGTCATTTACCATAGAATTGCAGCTAGCTCCTAACTTCAAGAAACTCATCAAACGAGGATTTTGTTGTGAGAAAAATATGGTCAAAAGAGGTATCCTTGCAGATACTACTTAGAAAAACATGAACAAAATTGCAATGGATAAATCCAATTGGTGGAAAAAGAACAAAAATTTCACCAGTGATGGTGTCATTGATGTAAAGACGGTCTATTATGCCTAACCAAAGGTGTCACTACAAGGAGCACCTACATCCAACCAAAAACCCATGGTGCCCACTCCATAAGTGCACACTGAGAACCAACCCCCCTATCCAAGAAGTAGCGGTGTCAAACAATCAACCACCCACACAATGCCCACAACGGTTTCTATTTCCTAAACGAGACTGTACACTATTGGGGAAGTCGATAGAGTCAACCTTAAGAGAGCTGATACAATCCAATGCTATCACTCTACCTAAAATCAGAGAATATGAGCATGGTTTTGTAAAACCAAAGTGGTACAATGACAATGAATTCTACAAATTTCATCGGGTAAAGGGACACAAGACACCTAACTACTATCGATTGAAAAATGTCATTTAAGGTCTGATTGACATGGGGGTTATGGATGTGACAAATGCCCAATCCAAGGGCACCACTGATCATACAATCTTCAATGACACATTCCATGATCACAACAAAGGCAAAACTTTGGGTCTCGTGGATAATCAAAACAAGTAAACTACACCTATTCTAATGGTGATAACACCATCAACTACATCAACCCTTCATATAGTCATGTGGCTACTATTACTATCAAAGACCCAAGTGCTAAATATGCTCTCGCCATGCGTCATACCAAAGTTTTCTTGCAAGGAGTTCCTTCTACATCTGCTATACCAGCTAAACCTCCAAAAGCCTCTGATCCATGGACCAGCCTTGTGGATCAGCTAAAGCACATGCCTACCTGAATATCTATGTTTGAACTTTTGCGCATATCCCCACAGCACAAGCAATCCCTTGACCAAGCACTCTAAAATGAAGTTGTCTCAAGGGACATAACTCTGAAAAGATTCTAAACCATGGTGAACCATATAGCTTCCAACAAACATTAAACCTTTACAGACCATGATGTGCCACCACACAAGCCTCTACATAATGATCCCTTGCACTTGCTCATCCAAGTTCACAAACACGCAATCCGTAGAGTCCTCTTTGATGGTGGAGCGGGATTAAACATATGTACTTTGAAAGTAATCAAACACTTGGGCTATTCTGAATCTAGCATTGATGTCACGAGGAGAATCAATATCAAGGCCTATGATGAAGAATAAATGTCTTCCAAAGGTATCATCATACTACCAGTCTAAACAGGCCCAGTCACTAAGAACACCCCATACCAAATCCTATACCTATATTTGGGATATAACATGTTACTGGGAAGACCATGGATCCATGAGATGCAAGTTGTACCCTCCACATATCATTAGTGCATCAAGTTCCCACACAAGGGGGCATAAATTATCATTGAAGGAGACCCAAACCCATTCCAATACTATAATGCCATCAAAATAAGTACTGATAATCAAATACCTTCAAACTAGGAGAAAAGCATTCCTTCAACCTCAAATTCTATCCTAAGGGATATAACAAGAAGAGCACGGAAGATATCCATTACAGACAAAGGATTTGGGGAGTACAGCTATGAGGATTCTTTTACCATCACCAACATACCTCAAAGTGCAAGGTCATATGGCATGCCACAACCAGTAACAACACCTAAAATCCCAGAACCTATTCTATTTAGATGTCCACCCACCACATTTTTCAAGTGGGGAGACATTGTGTAAGAGAACCCTTTTGATCTAGATATTAACGCATGGTTGTATCAAGACCCACAAGACACACTTCAAGCATACATACCTATGTCTACATATGGAGTTGGCTTCACAATGTTGTAAAAGATTGGGTATGATGGTACAACTAGTCTAGGGACAAGACAACAAGGTCTAATGGAACTATCTTTACCACCAACCCAAAAAAATAAGAGAGGGTTAGGCTATGGTAAAAAAAGAACCAGTCCTACCACCTGAGACATACCCATTGATTAAGAACAAGTAGCACAAGTACACCAGGGGCGAAACCTGGAACATGCATTAATCAGCAATATACTCCAATAGTTATTTCCATCTGAAGAGGGGACCTCTTGTTCCTGATTAAGCCTTAACCAATATATCCAAGATAATGAGGGAAGTGAGACATCCAATGAGCATTCTAGTGCAATTGATTCCCATTAATATGAGTGGAGATCCCTCCACAATTCTGAACCATCCATCCCAGACTATTCCCCTCAGCCAGTCAACACTATACACCTTGAGGATATGTTTGACCAATTAACCATAGAGGATCATCCATGTATTGATAAGCATATCGATAACAATTCCCTAGTTGATGTGTACACATCACACTCTTGGTTCATCGGAACCATCATCATTGCCCCATTTAACCAAGCAGAATCATCCTCCCGTGAGGACCTTTGTCTAGTGCACCTGAACTAATAGAATGGGATCAACAAGGACAAGCGGATATAGATCTCTTTGAAAATGATGAGGCTATCATAGACTTCATGGGACTCAGAATGGGTATGCCATTAGGAGACTAAAAATTAGGTTTCTCTATTGACCTTAACAAAATAACCTATTTTGGGGAGGAAGCTCCTCATTCCAGTCAAAAAGAAAAATAAAAAATAAAAAAGAACAGTCAGTCAATCAGTGAAAACTGCAAGGCACTTTCTGAAACAAAAAATGAAAAAAAGACAATAAAAGATGTATCTTCTAGTGAAAACCTAATTGAGCTACTAGAGGATGGAAAGTAGGACCTCCTCCCCAGAGGAAAAGGTAACATTTCTAGCTGAGGAAATGAAAGAAGTCAACCTAGGTGATGAAAAAAACCCAAAGAATATCTACTTGGACAAATTACTAACTCTAGAGGAACAAGAGCAATTCATTAGCTTCTTCAAAGAAAGGAAAGTCAACTTTGCATGGTCTTACTTAGACATGTCAGGCCTAGATCTAGAGCTTTTGTTACATCATCTGTCATTGTTACCAAATGCCAAACCCATCAAGCAAAAGTTGAGAAAGATGAACCCACATGTTTCATTACTAGTCAAAGTAGAACTGAATAAAATCCTAGATGTTGGATTCATACAACCAATCCCTTATGCAGACTAGATATCTAATCTGCTACCAGTAACCAAGCATAGTGGTTAGATCAACATTTGCACAAATTTTAGAGATCCAAACAAAGATTTTCCCAAGGACAACTTTCCTTTACTGAATATCAACATGATAGTAGATCTCACAACAAGACATCAGATGATATCACTTATGAACAGCTTCTTAGGATATAACCAAATAAGGATTTCACCAGAAGACCAACACAAAACTGCATTTACATGTTCCTGGGGCACCTACTGTTGGAATGTCCTTCCATTTGGCCTTAAAATGTAGGAGAAACATATCAAAGGGATATGAAAATGATCTTCCATGATCTCATTCTCAAAATGATGGAAGACTATGTCGATGACATACTTGCCAAGTCAATGCTTAGAAAAGATCATCTACAAGTATTGGGACCCATATTTGATAGAATGCAAGAATACAAAGTCTGACTAAATCCAAAAAAGTATACATTCAGGGTCACTACAGGAAAATTTTTGGGATTCAATGTGTCACATCAAGGCATAGAGGTAGACCTAGAAAAATTCAAGGCAATAGTGGACATGCCACCAGTGACTAATCTAAGGCAACTAAGGGGTTTACAAGGCAAGCTTCAATCCATAAGTTGTTTCATAGCCCAATTAGCAGACAAGTGCTATCGATTCTAGTATCTACTACAAAAGGATGTAACATTCATATGGATAGAACAATGTGAACAAGCATTCCAAATATTCAAGTGTTATCTATTAAAGTCTCCCATATTGGTGCCACCTATTCAAGGTAGTCCATTGCTTCTATACATCTTGGCAAGTGAGTCAGCGCTAGGAGTTCTCTTAGCACAACATGATGACCAAGGAAAGGAGAGAGTTGTCTACTATCTCAGCAGAACCTTGGTGGGTTATGAGCTCAACTATTCACCAATTGAAAAATCATGCCTCGCAATAGTCTTTGCTTCCCATAATCTTAGACATTACATGTTGAGCCATCAAACCAAGTTGATTGCACACATTGATCCCTTGAAGTATTTATTGAGTAAAGCAACACTGACATGATGACTTTATAAATGGGTGATGATCTTAAGTGAATTTGATCTAGAATACATGGATAAAAAAGCTATCAAGAGGAAAGTTATTGCAGACCAACTAGTAGAGGAACCCATATAGGATCATCATCCTATAGTGTCTGACTTTCCAAATGAGTCCATTCTTGCATTGCAACCAGAAGTAGAGCTTTGGCAACTATACTTTGATAGATCATGCATGAACCATGGTGTAGGATCAGGGATACTACTCATTACTCCCAACAATGATGTGATCCCTAAATCTTTCAGACTCAACTTTCCATGCACAAACAACAAAGTTGAGTATGAAGCCCTAGTAATTGGAGTGAAAATAGCTATACAATGGAGAATAAAGAACCTCAAACTCTATGGAGATTCACAATTGGTAATCAGCCAAGTAAATAATGACTATATGATGAAAGATGAGAAGCTAATCCCATATAGAGAGCATATGGATAGGTTGTGCACTTTATTCCATTTCATCATTTTTGAGCAAGTACCAAGAGTTCAAAACAAAGTAGTAGATGTGATGGCTACCATAGAATTCTTGATCGACATACTAGGCAATGAGACTAGATTCCAGTTTATGGTAGAGAAACTCATGATACCAGCACATCAAGCACCAATAATAGAACCAGCATGTGTCCTTGTTGGTCCTGAAACCCCATGGTACCATGATGTGTATAATTACCTCCAAAGTAGTGTCCTCCCTCCCAATTTGCCTCTGAACCAGAAGAAGTCCATCATCTGCCAAGCCTCTAGGTACACCCTTCTTGCTAGTACTTTGTATAGAAGAAGTCTAGATGGAATTCTTTTACGATGTCTCACTTCCATAGAATCCAGAGAGCCTTGTATGAGGTACATGAAGGAATTTGTGGAACCCACACAGGTGGCAATAGCTTAGCAAAGAAGATCATCTGAATGGGATACTACTGGTCCACAGTAGAGACAGATGCCAATAAGTATGTATAAAGGTGTAGAAAATGTCAGATTCATGGAGACCTGATCTATGCACCATCCCAAGAACTCAATCTCATCACTTCACCATGGTTTTTTTCTAAGTGAGGATTTGACCTAGTGGGTAATATTACACCAACCTCCTCTAATGGACATAAGTACATCGTTACAGCAACATAGTACTTCACTAAATGGGTGGAAGCCATTCCTCTCACCTACATCACTGGTAAGCATATCTCCATGTTCATACTCAACAACATCATCTATCAGTATAGAATTCCTCAAACCATACTAACAGATCATGCTACACCTTTCCAAAATCAAGATGTCAGATGGAAGCAACAAACAAAACCATACTAAAGATCTTAAATAAAATAGTCAATGAATCAGGGCAAGACTGGCATTTACAGCTTAGTCCCGCCCTATGGGCATACAGAACTAGTGTGAGAACACCTACATGAGACACTCCTTTCTCAATAGTATATAGATCGGAGGTGGTCTTACCCCTCAAAGTGGAAATCACATCCCTGAGAATATCATTAAAGAACCTCATTTCAGATGAAGACTACAAAGTAGCAAGGCTTGGTGAACTAGAACTTTTAGATGAAAGGAGACAAAATGCACTCGACCACTTACAAGGCTATCAGAGTTTCCTTAGAAGGAACTATGAAAAGAAGTTGAGGCCACAAACCTTTGAGGTAGGAGACCTCATACTTATGGATAATCAAAAGAACCAAGCAGAGAGGGTGAAACCAGGAAAGTTCAAGCCTAACAGGCTAGGACCTTATGTCATTATCACATCTTGCAATAGTGGGGCATACCAACTGGCAACACCAGAAGGAGATTAGCTCCCAAGTTACATCAACAACATACACCTCAAGAGGTTCTACACTTGAGGTCTCAAAGTTAAGGCACTTATCTACATTTACAGAAATACCAAAAAAAAAAAAAAAAGGTTACCCTGGTGAAAACCTGGCAAACAGGCGCCTTGGTGACAACAAAAAAAATTCAAAAAAGAAGAGAAAAGTAAAGAGAAACAAAATCACTCTCTCAATGAAAACCTAGAAAATAGGCACTATTGAGTAGGTACCTTGGTGAAAACCTAGAAAACAAGCGCCAAGTGTCCAAATCTAGCTTCACCATCAATGACAAGGATCAAAGCTTGAGCACCCCGCATGCAAGATTGGATACCCAAGCTATTTCAGAAGCACAAATCCCCTCTGAGCATCAATACTTATCCATGGTTTTTACTGGTCCACCAGACTAGGGGACAGTTAGAAAGTCCTCAAAAAATTCATAAAAATCTAAAAAGCCTTCAAAAAATCCCAAACAGAGAAAAATGTCTAGAAAAAATTAATCTTCATAAAAAAATAAAAAAATACAAAATCTCAAAGAAATAAAACCAGTTCGGTTATCAACCAAGTGAAAGGCAATCAAGCTAATCAATCAATGTCAAAATCATGAGATTCAAAAATCAATAATGGACTCATATGACTCAACTTTACCAGCTATCAAATCTATCAACAAGCACATGGCAAAAAAATTCAAGCCAATCAATCAAAGGTCAAAATCATGAGTTTTGCAAGTCAACAATGGAATAATATGACTCATCTTTATCAGCTATCCAATCTATATTCAAATCAGCTATCCAAGTGATCAACCTCAAAATCAATCAAATTAATCAATCTTCAAATCAAATAAATCAATTGTCTTACACAGTGATGGATACACTCAAAACCAGACAGATTAGTCTTATATGAGTCATCCATTCCTGAAACCAGACACAATCAATCATATCAAGGAATAATAAACTATTGAATAGGTCAGGCATCAGTTGGATGTCAGTCTATCATTTGTGATTATGTTCTTATGCTTCTATAGGATATCACCAAGTGATAAGAGTGGCTATAATGGATCATGATCTTGTTTTCTTTGATTGTTGTTTGTGAAATGTTTCATTTCAATTCTGGGGAAATGATGATTGAGGATAAATGTGGTAGGTGTTGTCACTTATCTGGTAGTCATGCAGTTCCACAATCTGAGCTTGACCTTGGGAAAGAATTGGACAATCTGTTTCTGTTATCTACTTGTTCCTACCAATAGAATCATAGCGGTATCCAGATGGTTGGTATCTGGGTGCATTGGATTTCTATCTTGGTTTTCTCTTTCTTTCATACCAATTGAATCATAGTGGTATCTAGATGGTCTATCTTTGGGTGCATTGGATTTCTATCTTGGTTTTTTCTTTCTTTTTATGTCAGATTTCTCAGAGAACATAGCGGTATCCTGATGGTCAATATCTGGGTGCATTTGGTTCTCTTTCTTTTCAAAATCATAGATCATAGCGATATCCAGATGGGAAATTGGAGCAGATCCTCAAACTATACCAAATAATTCCACAAAGGTTCAAGATACCTTCCCAACACCATATAGTCTAGGACTCCACTATAGTTCCCAAAACCCACATATAAAACTAGATCCACTTCCTAGTCTTCACTACCCTTAGGGTATTCTTAGCCACAACTTATAACCAATCAATACAAGGATGGAATAGGGGTTCTAAAAGGTTAGACACCTTATTTAGATGTAACAAAAGACAAGTCACACACTTACTCAACTTTGAGACTCAATTTGGACACTTAACCCACTATAGGGCTACAAGGAACAAGAATGGATAATTGAAGGTAACTCACATGGAACTCTACCAAAGAAATTCTTAACCCCCCTCAAATGTGTTAATCCACTCACCAACAACACCCTCTAAACTAGACTCTTGACCAATCTCCTAACTCCTATTTTTCACAATTCTCTCCTAGGCCTAATTGAGCAATTAGGCTACTTTTCCAAATCAAGTGCCTCAAGTTAGATTCACTTTCCAATCCTTCCAATTGGAACACTTGTGGGATCACAAAAAACCACTAAGTCCAAGGATTTAGGTCTTCATTCCATCCCTCTCCCTATTTGTGCTTCAAAACCCAAATTCTGGATAGTCACATATAGATGCCTATCCAGAGGTTTTAGTGTTTTCTCCCTCCATCGACTGCCTCCTGATCTAAGACCTCAAAATTTTTAAATTAAATCCTCCCTCATTTCTCTCCACCAAGGCTTATATTTTTCCCATGGTGGAGTCTCTGGGAAAGAGGAATTTTGTCTCGAAACCCTAGTTAGGGCCTTCCTGTGACCAGTGGACAGTCAAAATTGAATAAATTTTGATCCTCTACACTTCCAACCTTAAAACCACTTTTAAAATTCACCTAAGACATAGGAAAAAAATTTGGAATCCTTCAGTAGTACATTGGGATCCGTATAGATTTGTACAACTCAGAAAGCAGTTGAAAATATAGAAAATCAGTTGAATTTTATTGATTTAACTATCAAAAATTTACAATTAATTCACTCCAACCATGGAGTAAGGTTTTCCAACATTTTCATACATTTAAAAAGTAGTTCCAATGGACAAAATTGGTTTTGAAGGTTGGGATTCAAAAGTTTCACTTTTTGACAAAAAGTTGCATTATGCAACATTGACAACTTTGACAACATTTAACAACTTTTAACAAAAGATGTCTAATGTGACTAAAGTTGCAAAGTTTTGTATTTATACTCCATAGTAGACCTTATAAGGGTTACAATAATATTTCTACCATTCATAGGTTCCCTATACTATTCTATCCTAATCTACCTAATTTTTTCCATTAACTAAGGTAGACAACTAGGTTTATAACATCACCTAGTGTCCCCTTGTCTTACAATTTAGGACTTATTGATGACATTGGATCCAAGACCCAATCAATACCATAATCCTTTGTTCTTGGGTCCTCTAATGTGCTTATGGAGGATGAATTTAGGGTTTCTCCTGCACCATACTCCTGGGGTGCATTGATCTCAAGTCCTGTTGAGATGAGGTCTTCTAAACTGGAGCCATGCCTCTGAATTTCTTGCTCATCCATCCATACAGATTCTTCCTTAGGACTTCCTTGCCAATTCACCAAATATTTCTTATAAACATTCTTTCTTTTTTGTTTGATGATATTTGTGTCCAAGATATTCTCAAGCTTCTTTGGTACATGAGAGGGTATACCTGCAACATCTTCTTCAAGCTCTTCAACCTGTACTTTAGAACTTGCATTCACATCACCTTTATATGTGGTTAGATCACAAATATTGAATATAGGGGAGATACCAAGGTGTGAGGGCAATTCAATCTCATATGCATTCAACCCATGCTTTTCCAATATTAGACAAGGTCCCACTTTCTTCATGAGTAGTTTAGTGTGCTTGCCCTTAGGCAATCTTTCCTTCTTTAAATATGCCCACACCAAGTCTCCAACCTGTAACTGGACATCTCTCCCATGCTTGTCCTTGCAATGTTTATACTTGTCTGCACTCTTCTTAAGTGCCAATCTCACTGAGTAGGAATAGGTAGAGGTTGATACAACCCTACATTTGTAGATTTTCCCTTGGCCCTCTAACAAATGGTGCATGTCTCCATAATTATCCTTACTTTAGTTTGTATTTTTGTCCAAAAATAGAACCTCCTTACCTGTTCCAAAGTCTTATCCAAACCAAAATGTCCTCCCATGCTACCTGCATGCGTCTCCCTCATTGAACACTTTGGGATGCATAACTGATGTCCTTTTAACTATAGACCATTTTGGATCAAGTAATCTGCATACTCGACATGATAAGCCTCAGAAAAGTCAAAACATACTTTATAAATTACACTGAAATCATCATCATCCTTATACATATCCTTCAATGAATCAATTCCTACACTTTGAAGTTAGATTTCTTGCACTGTTAGAGTCCTCCTACTCAATGCATCTTCCACCTTATTGGCAACTCCCTTCTTGTTTTTTATTGAAAAGGTGTAGGCTTTTATTGATTCCACCCATTTCATATGTTTGTGGCTTAGTTTCTCTTGACAATTCAAGAAACTCAATGCTTAGTTGTCTGTGAAGACAACAAATTATTTTGGAAGGAGGTAATGCCTCCATTTCTTCAATGAATGGACTAAGTCATATAGTTCCAATTCATAAGAGGAATATTTCCTCTTTTTTTCATTCATTTTCTCACTGAAAATGACTATAGGCCTCCCTTCTTATCTCAAGACAGCCCCTATAGCTAGGTTAGAAGCATCACATTCAATAGTAAATATCTTTTGAAAATTAGGAAACACTAGGATGATTTTATCCATTACCTTTTGCTTCAGCATTTGGAAGGCTTCTTCTACACCTTTGTTCCACACAAACCTGCACTTCTATCCACCTTTAATGGTTTCAAGGATAGGAGCACACAACTGACTAAAATTCGTAATGAACTTTATGTAAAAATATGTCAGCCCATGAAAACTCCTAACTTCTCTCTTGGTCCTAGGAGAAGGCCAATTAAAGATGGCTTCTACCTTCTTTGGGTCCATTTTTATGTTCCCTCCTTAGATCACAAATCCCAAATATACAAGCTCTTCCTGCATAAAAACACATTTCTCCAAATTTACAAAAAGCTTCTCTTCATGCAATCTCTTTAGGACCAAGTTAAGATGTTCCAAATGTTTCTCCTTATCTTTGATAAAAATAAGGATGTCATCAAGGTACACTATGAAAATATTTCCAAGGAATGGTTTGAGCACTTCATTCATGAGCCTTGTGAATGTGTTAGGAGCATTTGATAGGCCAAAGGGCATCAGTGTCCACTCATACAAGCCTTCATTGGTTTTAAAAGCAATTTTCCATTCATCACCATCCCTAATACTAATTTAGTGGTAGCCACTTTTCAAATCCTCCTTGGAATAGTACCTTGCACCTCCTAAGTGATCCAATAGATCCTCTATCCTAGGCATAGGATACCTATACCTAATTGTGATTCTATTTATTGCTCTAGAATCAGTGCATAATCTCCATGTGTCTTCGTTCTTGGGATCCAAAAGAGTAGGTACTGCACAAGGACTGAGACTTTTTGTTTTCAGTCCCTTATCTATGAGTTCTTGGATCTATCTTCTCATCTCCTTATTTTTCTCTAGGTTCAACTTATATGCTGCCTTGTTTGCTAGATTTTCTCCTCGAATCAAGTCTATATTGTGGCTTATATCTCTGATTAGGGGTAAGTCATTTGGAAAATTCTTTGTTACAATGTCTTTGTACTGTTCAAGTAGGTCTTCTACTTCTTTAGGGAATACTCTTCTTGGAGGTTTCACTTCCTTCTCAACCTTCTTAGGTCTGTCATCTTTATGCAAAATGACTAAGTCATAGCAAGGGGTCTTTTCTTCTTTCAAAGATTTCAAAAACTCTTTTTCTCCTACAAATAAAAACTTAGGATCTTTTTTTCTTCTGCAGGATCAGACAGGGGTAAGAAAGTTACCTTTTCTCCCTTATATTTGATTGAATATGTGTTAAATCTTTCATCATGGTCAGCCTCCACATCATATTTCCAAGGCCTCCCAAGTAGAAAATGCCAGGCATCCATGGGAACAATGTCACAGAGAACCTTGTCCTTGTGTTTTCCAAGTTGGAACTCTGCCCATGCTTGCTCTTCTATGACATTTTGTTGGTGCTTTTTCATCCATGAAACCTTATAAGGGTTTGTATGTGGCACCCTTTTCAACTTCATTTTCTTTACTACTTCCTCTGACACCAATTTTTCTGTAGACCCACTGTCAATCACCATCTTACAGACCTTGTCTCCCGCCTTGCAAGTGGTCCTGAACAGACTCTTCCTCTGAGGTGGTTCTTGAGTTCTTGGATCCTTAAATAATTTCCTCCTCACCATGATTACTTCTCCTTCCTCAGGTGGTGCATAAGACCCATGTATATTGTCTCCTTGGTCCTCTTCTTCTCTAACCATGTTTTCCCTTCTCTCTACCTGATTACTTGCCTTCTCTGGACACTTGGAAGTTGAGTGCCCTTGTTGGTTACATCTATAACACCTTGGAGGTCCTGAATTTCTTCCTCAAAACCTTCCCCTTGAATCTCCTCTTCTCCCTCTATAGGAGCCTCTAGAATTGCTTTCTCCAAAATATTTATCTTGACTGGTTTCTCCAAAGTTCCTAGGAGTTTATCCTCTCCCTCTGTTTGTCCCTCTTCCTCTACTGCCAAATTCTCTCTAGCCTCTGCCTCTTCCACTTTTGTCTTGCTTCCTCTTGAGCTTTTCCACAAATTTCAGTGCTAATTTATATCACTTTTGGATAGTAGTAGGGGAACATAAACTTCGTTCATCTTGGATGTTTATTCTTAATCCTTGCATATACCTAGCAAGTTTAACACTCTCTAGTTCCACCAACTTAGATTTCATGGTAAGTTTATAGAATTATTTAGTATAACTATAGATGTTCATCTCCTTCTGCCTTAAAATTTGTCTCTTCCTATGAATTTGAACTTCATAGTCTTCTGGCACATAGGCTTCCTTCACCAAGGTCACCATCTTATTCCAAGTGCTCACTAGATTCTTGTCCATCTTCACCCTCTCTACTTGAGTGAAGTTCCACCAAGTTAGGGAAGATCCCTTCAACTTGGAATTTTCTATTTAAACCTTCTGATGCTCTAGTATCTCCTCACAGTCAAAGAAACTAGTGAGTGCATCAACCCAATCCATGACTTCTTTTGGATCCATCTTCCCACTATAGATAGGTACATCAAGTTTATTGTTCATGGTTCTTCTCTCCATGGATTTTAAAGTCTTCAAGAGAAGCCTTTGTTCTTCAGGGACTTCTTCTTCTTCATCCTCCTACCAAGGGGTCTCTTCATCACTCCCCTCCTCTTCAACTCTAGAGTTTCTACTACTCCCTCTCTTGACTTGTTCCTTGAGTCTTTCCATTTCCTACCTCATCAACTTCCTTTCCACATCATGTTCTTTCACCACTCTCAAAAATTCCTCATTGGACGTCCTATTAGGAAGTTCAATTTCTTCTGCACCATCTAACATGGTTGAAAATTTTCTTCCTCCAAAGATCTAATAGTTTCTCTAATACCACTTGGAGAAGAACTCCAAACTATACCAAACAATTCCACAAAGGTTCAAGATACCTTCCCAACACCATATAGTCTAGGACTCCACTAGAGTTCCCAAAACCCACATACAAAATGAGATCCACTTCCTAGTCTTCACTACCCTTAGGGTATTCTTAGCCACAACTTAGAACCAATCAATATAGGGATGGAATATGGGTTCTAAAAGGTTAGCCACCTTATTTAGATTTAACAAAAGACAAATCCCACACTTACTCAACTCTGAGACTCAATTTGGACACTTAACCCACTATAGGCCTACAAGGAGCAAGAATGGATAGTTTAATGAAAATCACATGGAAATCCACCAAATAAATTCTCAACCCCCCTCAAATGTTTCAATCCACTCACCATCAACACCCTCCAAGCCAGGACTCTTGACCAATCTCCTAACTCCTGTTGTTCACAATTATCTCCTAGGCCTAATTGAGCAATTAGGCCACTTTTCCAAATCAAGTGACTCAATTTTAATTCACTTTCCAATCATTCCAATTGTAACACTTTTGGGATCACGCAAACTAATAAATCCAAGTATTTAGGTCTTCATTCCATCCCTAGCTCTAGTTGTCCTTCAAAACCCAAATTTTGGACAGTCACATCTAGGTACCTGTCCAGAGCTTTTAATTTTTTCTCCCTCCATCGACTGCCTCCTAATATAACTAAAAATTATTAAATTACATACTCCCTCCTTTCTCTCCACCAAGTCTTAGATTTTTCCCATGGTGGAGTCCCTGGGAAAGAGGAATTTTGTCTCAAAACCCTAGTTAGGACCTTCCTATGACCAGTGGACAGTCAAAATTGAATAACTTTCATTCCTCTACACTTCCAACCTTCAACCCACTTGTAAAATTCACCTAAGACATAGGACCAACTTTTTTAATCCTTTAGTGGTGCATTGGGATCCGTACAGATCCATACAACTCAGAAAGAAGTTGAAAATATAGAAAAATAGTTGAATTTTATTGATTTCACTATCAAAACTTTACAATTGATTCACTCCAACAATGGAGTAAGGTTTTCCAACCTTTTCATACATTTCTCAAGCATTTCCAACCGAAAAAAGTGGTTGTGAACATTGGGATTCAAAATTTGCACTTTTTTGACAAAAAGTTGCATTATGCAACATTGACAACTTTGACAACATTTGACAACTTTTAACAAAAGATGTCTAATGTGACTAAACTTGAAAATTTTTGTATTTAGAATCCATAGGATACCTTAGAAGGGTTAAAATAACATTTCTACACTTCATAGGTCCCTATACTATTATATCCTAATCTACCCAATATTGTCCAAGTTGACTAAGCTACACAACGAGGTTTATAACATCACCTAGTGCCCCCTTGTCTTACAATTTAGGACTTATTGATGAAATTGGATCCAAGACCCAATCAATACCCTAACCCTTTATTCTTGGCTCCTCTCATGTGCTTATGGTGGATTAATTTGGGGTTTCTCCTGCACCATACACCCAGGGTGCATTGATCTCAAGTCCTCTTGAGATGAGGTCCTCTAAACTGGAGCCATGCCTCTGAATTTATTTCTCATCCATCCATACAAATTCTTCCTCAGGAATTCCTTGCCACTTGACCAAATATTTCTTATAAACATTCTTTCTTGTTTGTTTGATGATCTTTGTGTCTAAGATCTTCTCAAGCTTCTTTAGTACATGAGAGGGTATACCTGCAACATCTTCTTCAAGCTCTTCAACCTGCACTTTAGAACCTACATTCACATCACCTTTATATGGGGTTAGATCACAAATATTGAATATAGGGGAGATACCAAGGTGTGAGGGTGGTTCAATCTCATATGCATTCAACCCATGCTTTTTCAATAGTAGACAGGTTCCCACTTTCTTCATGAGTAGTTTAGTGTGTTAGGAATAACAGTCCACAAGACAACTGAGAGGGGGGGTCAATCAGATGTTTATACTTTATAAACCAAATCTGCAAATGTAAATGATAACACAGTAATAGAAAAAACCAAAACACAATATTTTTTCTCAAGTAAACCTTGTTAAAGGTAAAACCCCAGTGGGAATTAACACCCACAAATAATGTACTAAGAGTATAGTATCCTTGTTAAAATATATTAGCCTTGTTAGGAGCTTGTTACAACATTACAGTACATAGTCCTTGTTAGGAGACAGACCCTATTAGGAGTCAAATAAAATAGTAGGCTCACTGCCAAGGCACACTTCCCAAAGAAGGTTAAAGCTACCCTCAAGGATTTACAATCCGCACAACTATATAAAGAAAATACACAATCAGAGAACTTTCTATTAGCAACTATCTTTGCTTGATTAGTTCCAATGAAGTATCAAATCTGCTTGCATCCAACAGTCAACAAGATTCACATCTTTCACACATTCCTTCTCTTCTTTTCTCTGTCACACTTCTCCACAAGAATATATCTTCCATATATACCCTTACACAATAGCTTATTAGGTCATCCAATTAAGCATTCTTAATACATAATTAATTAGGTTGGCCAATTAAGGCTTTCCATCTTACAAATAATTACATATCCCCTTGCTAAGATACACATGGTATCTAAGACAGGTATACAACATTTAAATCATTACATATACTTCCAAATCCGCAATTCATGCTCACAGTTAATTCCACATGCTACATGTCTGAAGTCAGCCAGGAAATAGGTCTTCTCCAAAGTACATGCCACATTTGACATCATTAGTCTTCAATCAACAATCAAACACAACCCATTACTCTAACATATTTTTGTTGTCCATCAGTAAGTTCGCAAGTTCTAAAATATCTCCATCAGAAAGATATACCCGAAACACAGAGACCTGCTCTGTCTAGAATCACAGTTGCAGTCCAGAAAACCAGTCTTCACCAAATAAACTGTAACACCCACAGAATATAACATAAACTCAAGAGACCTTATGAGTAAGGTCAAGGTACATCCTTCTACATAAATCTAACTTTGATTCTTCTGAATCATCTGTACAGTGTTTGTACACTCGTTCCAGTTAAGTAGTCAGTCTATCTTCTCCATAGAAGTATATGTTGACATCAGTGACAAAACATGAATATCAATAGCATGATCAGTAACCAAAACTGATATCATCCAACAATCTCCCCCTTTTGCATTGATGGAAACATATGGGAAAATCCATATGTATCAACCCAAAATTACTCTCTTTCAATACAATCTTCTCAATATCCTCAACATAAATTTCCCAAAATAGTAGGGATTTTATCATAGATTCCTTCCCCTTTGGCAGCAATGGAAAAGGGTGTCATAGTTCACCTGTAGTCTCCTGTAAGATGTAGCCTTTTCAAATCTTCATGTCCAATCAGCTAGGTGCAAGATCACCTAAATGTACTCCATTATTTTCTGCGATCACTCCCCCTAAGGAGTAGATCCATACATCAAGTCCAAAGAATGATATGGCTCTGAGATCCACTAGACTGATGCACATCTGCATCATTAATTTTTCACTAGGAGGGGCCATCACCCCAAGTATGCCTCTGAGATATTCAAAAGCATATTTTTTCAAAGGTTTGGTAAATATATATGCTATCTCTTCCTTTGTGCTAATATACTCTAGTTTGTTCTCTCTGTCTGCTACCTTCTCCCTTAAGAAATGATACTTGATGGAAATGTGTTTAGTCTTTGAATGCATTATAGGATTATTTGACATATTCATTGTGTTGGTGTTATCACAATGGATAACCACTGGTTCTTTGAAAATTATTCTAATGTCCTTCAGCATTTGTATCATCCAAACAAATTGTGTATAGTTTATTGCAGTAGCAACATACTCTGACTCAGTAGTAGATTGAGAAATACAATTTTTCTTCTTGCTTAACCAGGAAACCAGCCTTTTCTAAGGAAAAATGCTCTACCACTTGTGCTCTTCCTATCATCTACATTACTTGCCCAATCAGCATCAGTAAAAGCCTACAATGTAAAATCATCAAATTTTTCATACCATAATCCATGCTCAACTATTCCTTTCAGATATCTAAAAAATATTTTCACAGCAAAAAAGTGTGTCTCTTTAGGATCTACCTGATATCTAGCCACAATTCCAACTACATTGGTAATATCTGGTATAGTGTGTGTCAAATATTGTTGACCTCCAATCATTGACCTGTACTTAGTCTACCCAACACTTTGAGTCTCATCACTTTTAGTTAGTTTGTTCCTTGTTACCATGGGTGTACCAACAGGTTTACAATCTTCCATTCCAAACTTCTTCAACATTTTCTTAAGGTACTTGGTCTAAGATATAAATATGCCATTTTTACTCTGATTAATTTGCAAACCAAGAAAAAATTTCATCTCACCAATCATTGACATCTCAAAATCATTCTCCATTTATTTAGCAAACTTCTTACTCATTTTATCATTGCCTCCAAAAATGATATCATCAACAAAAACTTCTATAATTAAGATTCCATCTTCATCAGTTCTTAAATAAAAATTACTGTTTGCATTACCTTTTCTAAAAAGACAAAGTAGATTTTTATCCAGTCTTGCATACCATGCCCTCGGTGCTTGTTTCAATCCATACAGTGCCTTCTTCAATCTAAAAACCATGTTTTCATCATCTATCAAAGGAAAACCATCAGGTTGCTCAATGTACACTTCTTCTTCTAGATCACCATTCAAGAATGTTCATTTGACATCCATCTGATACACTTTGAAGTATTTATGTGCAGCATAAGAAAGGAATAGTCTCACAGCTTCCAGTCTAGCAATAGGTGCAAATGTTTCTTTGTATTCTATGCCTTCTTGTTGTGAATAGCCTTTACATACCATTCTAGCCTTATTTCTTACCACTGTGCCTTCCTCATCCATTTTGTTTCTAAAAACCCATTTAGTGCCAATCACATTCTTGTTCTTAGGTCTTGGAACCAACTCCCAAGTTTTTTTCTTCTTTATCTATTCTAGTTCTTATTCCATGACTTTATCCCAAGATTCATCTTTAAATGCTTCATTAGTAGTCTTGGGTTCAGCTTAAGAAATCAAACAGATCTCATCTCTAACTTTAGATCTAGTCATCATGCCTTTGCTCGCATCACCAATAATTTGATCTACAGGGTGGTTTTTCTTGACATACCTTGGAGTCTTTTATGTCTCAATAGCTTCTTCCTGTTCTTCTTCTTCAATCTCATTCTTGATCATCAAGGGTCCTTCAAGTTTAGCAGTAGCTTCTCTTGATTCTATAATCTAACCACAATCATACATTCTTTCCTGAATTTGAAGTTTCTCATCTATCCTCACATTGGTGCTTTCAATTATTTTCCTTAGTCTCAGATTGAAACATTTATATGCTTTACTTTTAGTAGAATAGCCAAGAAATATTCCTTCATCACTTCTAGCATCAAACTTTCCTATCTCATCGTCTCTTTTTATATAACATTTACCACCAAATATTCTGAAATATTTCATAGTCAGTGTATGATCAAACCATAATTCATAAGGAGTTTTATTTGTACCTTCTCCAATCTGAATTATGTTTAATGTGTACACAGTAGTGCCAACTTCTTCTCTCCAATGAACATGTGATACATTTCCTTCTAGCAACATAGTCCTAGCAGCATCTAATATAGTTATGTTTCTTCACTTTGTTATCCCATTCTATTGTGGAGTTCTAGGAGCTAAAGTTTGTCTATGTATTCCATTTTCTTCACAATATGTATTAAACAGTTCTGATGTAAAATCTCCTCCTCTGTTTGATCTCAAACATTTCATCTTTAAACCAAATTCATTCTCAACATTTGCCTTGAATATTTTTAATTTGTCAAATGCCTCATATTTCTCTCTCAAATATGTAACCCACATCATTCTAGAAAATTCATCAACAAAAAGTATAAAATACCTTTCACCATATTATGATCTTGTTCTTGTAGGGCCACATAGATCTGTATGCACCAGATCCAACTTCCCTTTTGCTAAACAGGATTTTCTCTTGAAGGTGCTTCTAGTCTATTTCCCCATAACACATTCGCTACACATAGTGTTAGATGGCTTAACAATTTTAGGTAGATCTCTTACTGCTTTTGTCATAATTTCCTTCACAATGTTTTCAAAATTAACATGACAAAATCTTTTGTGCCATAACCAGCTGTCATCAACCTTTTCAATAAAACAAGAAGCTTCATATGTGTTTAGTTCAAATACATTACCTCTAGATTTAGTACCAAATGCTATTAATTCTCCTATTTTTCTCTTGATAGTACACTTTCTATTTATGAAATTCAGTTGATAACCCTTGTCCACTAGTTGTCCAACACTCAAAAAAGTGTGCTTAAGGCCATCAACAAGTAATACATTGTCAGTGTTAGTCTTTCCATCCAAGGAAATAGATCCAAATCCAATAATAAGTTTAGGAGTATTGTCACCAAATCTGATGACACCACCATCATGTTTCTTCAAACTCATAAACTTATTTTTATCTCCAGTCATATGATGTGAACAACCACTATCTATGACCCATTCAGATTTATTTTCAAATTGAGATACTAATGGGTTTTCCTCATGCATAGGTTCATCATCCTTAATAGCAATGAATCCAATTTCATCAAAGCTATCATCCTCATCATCAAATATTCCTTCACTAGCATAATAACATTCCTTATCCTTTGAGAACTTAGACTTGAAAAACTTAGGTTTGTGCTTTGGAATTCTTGAAGGACATCTAGATGCAAAATGACCGATCTTGTTACATGAAAAACATTTCAAAGGTAATTTTCCCTCAAACTTACCCTTACCTCTCTTTTCTCTTCTGGAAATCAGTAAAACAATTTCATCTAGCTTTCTTTCTTCTTCGTGTATCTATTCCCATTCATCAACATAGGCTCCAAGTTCTTCTTTTAAATCACTACTGCTTGTGCTTGCATTTCCACATAAGGTCTTCTTGTTCTTGTGCACGGTTTCCTTGAATGCTGACTCTACTTTAGGTGAAGTGTCTCCCAATTTTGCAGCCTCAAATGTAGTTATTTTTCCAATCAACATCTCTCTGGTGAAGTTCGGTGTCAAAGGTATGATCTCCTCTATAGCCTGTACTTTGGTTCTATATGCAGGTGTCAAAGATCTAAGAATATTTGCAATTACTTCTTCCTCACTATAAGTACCTCCAGAGTTCCTAATACTAGTAACTACCTTAGTAATTCTCTATGCATATGCTCTGACATTCTCATCTTCTCTCATCTTTAGTGATTCCATCTTTGTCTTCCAGTTCTGTAACTTTTCTTGCTTTGTAAACTTGTCTCCAACATACAATGCCTCCAGTCTTGTCCATATCTCATGTGCAGAGTCCAAGTCCTTCACTTCAGTGAATTCTCCTTCTAATAGAGCATTGATCAAAGATTCTCTTGCAACCATATTGTATCAAAATAGCTTCTTTTCATCTTTAGTAGCCATGTCCAACTCATCTTCAATTGCTGTTGTTGCATTCTTCTTTTTTATCATCCAGTAGTCAATTCCTAGACATAGAAAATGTGTTCTCATCTTGTTCTGCCAATTGTCAATTTTTTTAGGATCAAACTTTGGGCTATCCTTCCTGTAGTAAGTCATCTTCAAGATCACCTCAAGATGTTAAACTTTCTCTCTGACGACCAGTAGCTCTGATACCAATTGTTAAGAATAACAGTCCACAAGACAATTGAGAGGGGGGGGTGAATTAGTTGTGATATAGATTTTTCAACTTTATACTTTATAAACCAAATCTGCAAAAGTAAATGATAACATAGTAATAGACAACACCAAAACACAATATTTTTTGTTGAGGAAACCTTGTTAAAGGTAAAACCCTGGTGGGAATTAACACCCACAAATAATGTACTGAGAGTATAGTATCCATGTTAAAAGATATTAGCCTTGTTAGGAGCTTGTTATGACATAATAGTACACAGTCCCTGTTAGGAGACAGACCCTGTTAGGAGTCAAAGAAAATAGTAGGCTCATTGCCAAGGTACACTTCCCAAAGAAGGTTAAAGCCACCCTCAAGGATTTACAATCTGCACAAGTGTATAAATAAAATACACAATTCTGCCAGCAACTATCTTTGCTTGATTAGTTCCAATGAAGTATCAACTCTTCTTGCATCCAGCAGTCAACAAGCTTCACAGATTTCACACATTCCTTCTCTTCTTTTCTCTATCACACTTCTCCACAAGAATATATCTTCCATATATACCCTTACACAATAGCTTATTAGGTCGGCCAATTAAGATTTCCTAATACATAATTAATTAGGTCGGCTAATTAAGGCTTTCCATATTACAAATAATTACATATCCCCTTGCTAAGATATACATGGTATCTAAGACAAGTATACAATATTTAAAATTCATTACATATACTTCCAGATCCGCAATTCATGCTCACAATTAATTCCACATGCTACATGTCTGAAGTTGGCCAGGAAATAGGTCTTCTCCAAAGTACACACCACAACTGACGCCATCAGTCTTCAATCAAAAATCAAACATAGCCCATTACTCTAATATATTTCAGTTGTCCATCAGTAAGCTCACAAGTTCTAAAATATCTCCATCAGAAAGATATACTCGAAACACAGAGACCTGCTCTATCAAGAATCACAATTGTACTCCAGAAAACCAGTCTTCACCAAATGAACTGTAACATCCACATAATATATCATAAAGTCAAGAAAACTTAGGAGTAAGGTCAAGACACATCCTTCTACATAAATCCAACTTTGATTCTTCTGAATCATTCGTACAGTGTCCATACACTCATTCCAGTTAAGTAGTCAGTATGTCTTCTCCATAGAAGTATATGTTAACATCAGTGACAAAACATGAATATCAACACCATGATCAGTAACCAAAACTGATATCATCCAACATAGTGTGCTTTCCCTTAGGAAATATTTCCTTTAAATATTCCCACACCAACTCTCTAACCTGCAACTGGAAATCTCTCCTATGCTTGTCCTTGGCTTGTTTATACTTGTCTACACTCTTCTCAAGTGCCAATCTCAGTGAGTCATGAATTTCTATCATACTCTCTACAAACTCTTCTCCATGAGCACTGACTAGAGTGTTTGGTGGAATTTCTCTAATTTCCAAGATGCCTCTTGGACTTTTCCCATACACAATCTAGAAAGGGATCTTCCTTGTGCTCCTATTGACCGAGTCATTCAAAGCAAACTCTTCTTGGGGTAGGACTGAATCCCACTTATCTTGATACTTCTTTGTTAGACACCTAAGTAGGTTTCCAAGTGACTTGTTGAAAAAAAAATTCTGCCCATTTGTTTGTGGATGGTAGGTAGAACTAAAGCTTAGATTGGTCCCTAACCTCTTCCATAAGGTCCTCCAAAAGTGACCAATAAACTTTACTTCTCTATCAGATAGAATGGTTTGAGGTAAGCCATGTATCCTCACACTTTCCTTGAAGAATAGGTTTTCTATAGATGATGCATCATTTGTACTTTTACGAGGTATGAAGTGGGCCATTTTACTAAACATGTCCACTACCACATAGATGTTATCATATCCATTTTGTGTTCTAGGTAATCCCATCACAAATTCCATACTGCAAATCTCCCAAGGCCTTGTAGGAATAGGTAGAGGTTGATACAACCTTGCATTTGTAGATGTTCCCTTGGCCCTCTAACAAATGGTGCATGTCTCCACAATTCTCCTTACTTCAGTCTGGAGTTTTGGCCAATAATAGAACCTCCTCACATGTTTCAAAGTCTCTTATCCAAACCAAAATGTCCTCCCATGTTGCCTGCATGCTTCTCCCTAATGATGTTCTCCCTAATTGAACACTTTGGGATGCATAACTGATGTCCTTTGAATAGTAGACCATTTTTTATCAAGTAATCTACATACTCAACATGATAAGCCTCATAAAATTTAGAACATACTTTATAAATGACACTAAAATCATCATCACCCTTATACATATCCTTATATCCTTCAATGAATCAATTCCTACACTTTCAAGATGGATTTATTGCACTGTTAGAGTCCTCCTACTTAATGCATCTTCCACCTTATTGGCAACTCCCTTCTTGTGTTTTATTGAAAAGGTGTAGGCTTGTATTTATTCCACCCATTTCATATGTTTGTGGCTTAGTTTCTCTTGACTATTAGAGAAACTCAATGCTTGGTTGTCTGTGAAGACAACAAATTCTTTTGACAGGAGGTAATGCCTCAATTTCTTCAATGACTGGACTAAGGCATATAGTTCCAATTCATAAGAGGAATATTTCCTCTTTGCTTCATTCAGTTTCTCACTAAAAAATTCTATAGGCCTCCCTTCTTGGCTCAAGACAACCCCTATAGCTAGGTTAGAAGCATCACATTCAATAGTAAATATCTTTTGAAAATCAGGAAACACTAGGCTAGGTTTCTCCATTACCTTTTGCTTCAGCATTTGGAAGGCTTCTTCTACACCTTTGTTCCACACAAAGCTGCACTTATGTCCACCTTTATTGGTTTCAAGGATAGGAGCACACAACTGACTGAAATTCCTAATGAACTTTCTGTAAAAAGATGCAAGCCCATGAAAACTCCTAACTTATTTCATGGTCCTAGGAGAAGGCAAATTAAATATGGCTTCTACCTTCTCAGGATCCATTTTGATGTTCCCTCCTGAGATCACAAATCCCAAATATATAAGCTCTTCCTACATAAAAACACATTTCTCTAGATTTACAAAAAGCTTCTATTCATGCAATCTCTTTAGGACCAAGTTAAGATGTTCCAAATCTTCCTCCTTATCTTTGCTAAAAATAAGGATGTCATCAAGGTACACTATGAAAAATTTTCCAAGGAATGGTTTAATCACTTCATTCATGAGCCTCATGAATGTGCTAGGAGCATTTGATAGGCTAAAGCGCATCACTCTCCACTCATACAAGCCTTCATTGGTTTTAAAAGATGTTTTCCATTCATCACCAGCCCTAATCCTAATTTGGTGGTAGCCACTTTTCAAATCCACCTTGGAATAGTTCCTTGCACCTCCTAAGTGATCCAATATATCCTATATCCTAGGCATAGGAAACCTATACCTAATTGTTATTCTATTTATTGCTCTAGGATTAGTGTACAATCTCCATGTGCCTTCCTTCTTGGGAGCCAAAAGAGCAAATACTGCATAAGGAGTGAGACTTTTTGTTATTAGTCCCTTATCTAGGAGTTCTTGGATCTATCTTTCCATCTCCTTAATTTTCCCTGGGGTCAACTTATATGATGCCTTTTTTGGTAGAGTTTCTCCTGGAATCAAGTCTATAATGTGGCTTATATCTCTGATTTGGAGGTAATTCATTTGAAAAATCCTTTGTTACAATATCTTTGTACTTTTCAAGTAGTTCTTCTACTTCTTTATGTTGGAAATATATAATGTACCCAGTGACTGAGAGGGGGGGTGAATCATGAACCAATACAACTTAATCCTTTTAATCCATAATTTGATTAACTTATTTGTTTGCATGCATATAAATTGAAAGTAAAGAATCATACACAACTCATAACACAATATTTGGTTACCCAAAAACCTTCCAAAAGAAAGTAAAATTGGGGTGGGGATGATACCCACAAGATTTAGTACTTCAGTACTAATTTAGCATGTTAGAGCTTACAATGACCACTTTTGATGGTCTGCCTTGTTAGGAGCATAGAAAGAATTGTTAGGTCTGCCTTATTAAAGGATTTTGTACAATACAATAAGTAATTTAACTCTATTAAGAGATTTAGAGAAAGGACTGCTAGGTCCACCTTGTTAAAGGATTTTACTAATTCACCTATGAGAATGAACCAGTTGATGATCTTCTTTGTACAACTATGATTGTTGAATAAGATCCTTCTGAATATAACTGATCGCCTGAATGTGATAGATGAGACTTTGTTATCCTGAATACTTCTATTCTTTAATCAAATTGTCATTCGCATGTCTTTACACTTATGCATACATTTCATACATATACACCATACATACATATTTTTGGATAAAACAAACTATCTTACATATATATCTTATCCAAACAAATAACTCTACAAGTTGGCTTGCAATAAGAAAATGATATTTAACAATATATGAAAGGTTGACTTCAAACTGCCACTCGGGTCCAAAAGTCTACTCGGGTGATAAATTTCACTCAGGAGATACCGCAAATCACTCAGGTCATACTGATCACTTGGGCGATGTTGGTCACTCAGGCAATGCTGATCACTCGGGCAACACTGATCACTCAAGACTTCGCATAATGCTTGCTGACTCGGTCGAGACTAGATGACTAAGTGTTTTGACACTAATTAACAATATGTCTTCCCATAAGGACTACAATCTCCCCCTTTATCATTAGTGACAAAAAAAATTATCATTGAATTATGTATCTGATATTTCAAAACTCCCCCTTACTGTCTGCTCGGGTTTTGACACTACTTCTGTTGCTCGGGTCCAACTGACTATATTTTTGTGTTTTTCAAAAATTGTTTTTGTAAAGTATATTTTCTACATTGTTCCACTGTACATGTGTTTCCTCAATGATATTTCCCCTTAATTACAATATAATGATATTTCCCCCGTGTTTTTGACAAAAATGCCAAAAGTAATATTTACAAGGTTATTCCAAAGTAGGATAGGAAATCACTATGTACCTTCAAAATTTGAGACAAAGTGCTGTCCCAATTGTCCTATAGCACCTTCATTATGTACAATTAAATTTTTATCTTTGAAGAAAACTCTATCATTAGCTCAGCAACTGAGAAATTTTTGTCATGAATGAGTGTCTTTGCATGTGTTATGCATTTTTGCATTCCATCCATGTGTGGTAGGAGTTGGCTTTGTATAGATGTAAGTGATTCTCTAGTTCTGGCTTCTTCTCTCAAAAAAAATTTCTGTAGATCAGTAAGATACTTGATCTTCATGAAGTGAGCAGAACTAGTGCTCGGGTCAAGTGTTAACTGCCTTGCACTTTCCTTCATGTCTGCATCAATCTTCACTATCTTGTTCTTGATATCCATAGTAAAGTTAGAGGTGTCACTCAACTTTACAAACAGTGCTACCACATTGGTCACGGTGGTTTCTAGAGTGTTGATGATATTTGTAAGTTGCACCTGGTCAATTTCAATCTTCTTTGCAATGTTTTCTAGAACCTTGTTCTCAAATTTCTTTTCTTCTTTCTTGAGTAATTTCTCTTGACCATTCATACCTGTGTTGAACTTATGGACAATGTCAAAAAGTTGATCCATTATTGAGTCACTCTCATTGTCTTCAATCTGAAATGCATCTACAAATATTCCTTTGACATCTTCAAGTAATTTTTTCATTTTCCTTTCCTTTTGGAGCTTCTGCTGTGTATCTCTTTTCTTCCATAGTTCTCCCAAAATATCCATTTTCTCTACAGATAAGCTGGATTGATCCCAATTTGGAATCATAATTTCTTTATCAAGATCTATCTCATCAGTAATTACTACTTTTTCTTTTCCTTTTGTCTTAGGACTCAGTGAAGGAACAATTTCCTTACCTTTACCTTCCTCATCCTTTTCTTCAGTATTCCTTCCAATTAGGTCATTGACCTTAATAGTACCAATTGTTGAATCAATTTTAACCGATGAGTCAATATTGTTAGTAGAAATATCTACCTTGTCTTTCTACGACTTGGGTATGCTTGGCTTAGTAGTAAGTGGAGCATGTTGCTCAGTTTATGCTTGTTCAGATGTGGATTCTAGAACCTTGTCCTTTCTTGGAGGTACTATATTCTAGATAGGAGATTGGGGTAATGATGCCATTACCTCAACTACAATCTGCTCAGCATTGGACTCTTCAATAGTTTGTACCTCGGGTAATGTATCATCATTTTCCAGTTTTGGAGGGTCTGTACTTGGTACTTCTTCCTTAACATTGTCTTCTTTTATCTCAAATGTTGATTTCCACACTAATGTGGCATGCTCAACTACATCTTCTATGTTTTTGTTCAATATTTGGAATGCCTAGAATCTAGGGGGTATGATTATTTTGATATTTACTCAAGGCCTCTTTTACTTCTTTTCCCTTCATTGCAGGCATGACATGCTTCAATGTATGTTCCCTTATGTCCTTTTCAGTTTGGACTGCATTGTTCCAGGGAATAGAGATTTCCTTGAATAGGTCTTTAGTCATATGACTCTTCAACTTGGACGGGTCATATTTCCATTTTCCCATCTTCTCCACCACTGCTTCTTCAATCTTATTCTTTTCTTCCTTAGTTCTAGAAGCATAATCTATTGACTTCAAAGAACTCATAGCTCTTCCTTCTCTTAGTTCTTCAATTTTATGATCAAGTGTGGGTGTTGGTTCATGAAAACCACAGTATCATCTTCTTCATCATCATCCTCATCTTTTCCCAATACAAGTCTTCTTCTTGATATTCTCATGGTGATAATAGTAGTGCCTTTTTCCTTTTTCTGTTTGGGTTTTTCCTTCCTCTTCTTCTGAGGAGGTTCAATATCAGTCTCTTCCTTTTCTTCTTCAGATTCAACATCCTCTATTTTAACTATATCCTATTTACTCTTAGAGATGGCAGGGGAGTCGAAGGTCTTGCCATATTTCTTCTTAAATGTATCAAGCCTCTTCTTTCCTCTTTTCAATATCTTGGGAATCTCAATCTCCAAATATATCCTGCTCTTTTCTTCCTCATATGTTCCAAAGCAGGGTGCCTTTGGATTGGAAGGTTAATTTACAAGAGCCTCTATGATATCTCTTGTGTCATCTATGTTGACTTCATATGAAAGGGGATTTACCCATGCAACCCTAGGCCTTACTGCTTGTATATAAACCTTATCATATTCAACTAGGAAAAATATTTCATCTTTGTAATCTTCAACTAGTTGTTTGGAAATTCTATACCTACTCTACATCTTTTTTTCGAAATTCTCAAAATACCCTTCCATAATGTTATCAAAGTTATCTTCTAACTCAACTATGAATTCATTAATCTAATGGATTATTGGTCTATCCTTCTTCCATGCTACTGTACCCTTGGAGGGAAAGAACTTCTCAACATAAAAGAGTATCCAGATTCAAAGAGAACCAAACTTACATGAATTGGATTTGGATACTCGGATGCTTTCCATATTCTTCCTTAACTAGATGAGTTGTAATTCTACTAGGTCAAATACCAGATTCTTTGTCACCACTTTGTATGCTAGGTCAACAACTTCACATGAAATATTGTTAGGTCTTCTCAAGCTGTATATCTTGTGGGCTATAACATGAATTCCAAATTTCAATTCCATATCATTTACTTCATTAACTCTCATGCCTCTGCCATCCCACTCAGAAAGAGTTAACTCAGCTAGGTCATCTCGAGTTAGGGTTTTGGTAGCTTTTGGGTTTTCTAGCATAGGAAACCCAGTGACATGATGAATTATCTACTTCGTGGTCTTCACTGAATGTTCCAACCATAGGTGCATGTCGTGGACACGGCTAAGAACATAGCTCATCCATTTTTTCCAGAAGTTCCTCGGCACGTGCATGATGTGTGTCAAACCCTTGGTTTCAATGTGTTTATGCTCAGGCTTCAAACTCCCATTTTTACATAATTCATCATATGCTTTATTCATCTCAATGGTTCCAAGCTCCTATATGTTGTAGTGATAGAAGCTTCAGATGTCATTTACCAGTAACACTTTTAGAGGAATTAGAGAATGAGCTCCCATCGGGTCTATCTCCTCTACAATTTTTGGATGAAGCTTAAACATTGGAGGATCATAAATTTCATTTCTCACCAACATCTCAGAACCTTTCTTGACCTTGCTGCTAGAAGTGGATGTCATATTGTCTGGACAAAATCATCAAACTTTGATTTCAATCACAAATTCACACTGAATTGCTAAGGGCTCTGAATTGATTTGTATACTAAAAACTTTGTAAGTAATAATCTTTAAAATCCTTCATTTATAATATTTTCAACCATTAGAGTATTTTATTAAATTTTTTGTACATAGTAGCTGGCATGACTCAGGTGTTTCTCCAAGATTCACTCGGAAGCTCAGATGAAACCAACTTTCCAATTATCAATACTGCCCGACTCAACTCGGTTAAGCTAGAGTAGCTCGAGTGTTACTAACATTCCAACTCAGGTAGAGCTATAATATGTCCTCATGCATCAATATGTGGATTTGGACTTTCTAGATTATTTGCAACTGATGTAAGATGGCTTGTATTGTATAGTTCCAGTCATCTCCTTACATTCCTATTCTGTGATGGTAGATCCACCCAACTCACTGTTTAAGGTGTCATTAGATCCTTCATTGATTTGATCTGAATTATCTGAGGATTTCCTTACCCATTTCTTTCTCATCTAAGTTCTAATTTCTGAGACTTTGGTTTTTCCATTCTCAAAACCAGTATCAACTTTTTCTCTGTTCATACAATTCTTGCTTAGATGATCGATTTTCTTGCATACATAACATCTCTTAGTAGGATCCTTTTTTCTAAAGTGAGTCTTCATACAATTTGCACCAATGTTTCCATATTCACCACAATGACAAAATTTGTACCATGTGTTGTAATCCCAACCAAAAATTTCCTTGGTTAATTTTTCACCAGGATTCCACTTCTTAGTTCTACACTCAGAAGATCTATGACCTTGTTTGTTGCACTTGTAGCATTTTCCTTCAAACTTAGGTTGCTCTTTGCATTCACTTTCTTTATGTCCATTTCTCCAAAATTTATTTGATGTATGCCCCAACTCACCACAATGATTACATATAGGCTTGTTATTCCTTTGACCTCCTTGTTGTGAGGATTCACCTTGTTCAGTATAACCTAATCCATTATGTCCATGATGTATGAATTTTGTTGCTTGATTCATGCTAGTTTGTGAATTCATCATACTTTCATTAGTTTTCTTTTCAGTATTGAGATCATTTTGCAGTCTTTCATTTTTCGTCCTTAGATTGACAAATTCTTGTGTTGCATTGTTGAATTGATTTACCAAATCAGTTTGCTGAAGTGACAAGTGTTGGATTTCATATTCTTTTTCATCTAATCTTGTACTCAGCAGGATTTTATCTTCTTGTGCTATATTTCTACCATCTTCTGCTTTGTTCTTTAGTTCCATGATTTCACATATTCTGATTGAGTGAATTTCCTATTCTCTTTCAAATTTTTGACTTCTTCATGTAAAGTGAGATTCTTTGTAAGTAAGTCTTCAATGGTTGCATCAGCTTCTTTAGAACATTTGTCCTTGAAAAAGTCTTCAACTCTTTCTTCTATATAGTTCTTGTCATTCATCTGCACTACTAATTGTTTTCTTCTTTTTAGGAAAAGAGAGATTTTCTCCTTAAGCTTCATGATCTTATCCATGGCCACTTTAAGATCTATCTTTTCATTCTCAATGGCTTTCTCTAGTCTGTATGTTTTCGTAGCCTCTAATCTTTTCTCAAGCTGTTAAACTTTCGATAAGAGACCCACTGCTCTAATACCAATTGTTGGAAATATATGATGTTCCCACTGACTGAGAGGAGGGGGGTAAATTAGGAACCAATAAAACTTAATCCTTTTAATCCACAATTTGATTAACTTATTTTTTTGCATGAATATAACTTGAAAGTAAAGAATTGTACACAACACATAACACAATATTTGGTTACCCAAAAACCTTCCAAAAGAAAGTAAAACTGGGGTGGGGATGATACCCACAAGATTTAGTACTGTAGTATAAATTTATCATGTTAGATCTTATAATGACCACTTCTGATGGTCTTCCCTATTAGGAGTATATAAAGGACTGTTAGGTCCACCTTGTTAAAGGATTTTTCTGATCCACCCATGAGAATGAACCAGTTGATGATCTTCTCTGTGCAACTATGGTTATTGAATAAGATCCTTCTGAATATAACTGATCACCTGAATGTGATAGATGAGACTCTGTTGTCCTGATACTTTTGTTCTTTAATCAAATTGTCATTCGCATGTATTTACACTTATGCATACATATACACCATACATACATATTTTTGGATAAAACAAACTATCTTACATATATATCTCATCCAAACAAATAACTCTACAAGTCAGCTTGCAATAAACAAAATAATATTTAACAATATATTCAAGGTTGTCTTCAAACTATCACTCGGGTCCAGAAGTCTACTTGAGTGATAAACTGTCACTCGAGAGATACTGCAAATCACTCAGGTCATACTGATCACTTAGGAAATTCTGGTCACTCGGGCAATGTTGATCACTCGGGCAACACTAAACACTCATTAATTTGCATAATGCTTGCTGACTCGGTCGACACTAGATGACTAAGTGTTTTGACACTAATTGACAAAATGTCTTGCCATAAGGTCTACACTTTAGGGCCTACTCTTCTTAGAGGTTTCACTTCCTTCTCAACCTTCTTAGGTTTTTCATCCTTAGGCAAAATGACTAAGGCATAGAAAGGGGTCTTTTCTTCTTTCAAAGTTTTCAAAAACTCTTTTTCTCCTACAAATAAAAACTTAGGATCTTTTTGTTCTTCTGGAGAATCAGACAGGGGTAAGAAAGTTACATTTTCTCCCTTGTAGTTAATTGAATAGGTGTTCAATCTTCCATCATGGTGAGCCTCCACATCATATTACCAAGGCCTCCCAAGTAGAAAATGGCAGGCATCCATGAGAACAATGTCACAAGGAACCATGTCCTTGTATTTTCCAAGTTGGAACTCCACCTATACTTACTCTTCTATGACAATATGTTGGTTCTTTGTCATCCATGACACCTTGTAAGGGTTTGGATGTGGCACCCTCCTCAACTTCATTTTCTTTACTGCTTCCTCTAACACCAAGTTGTCCATAGACCCACTGTCAATCACCATCTTGCAGACCTTGTCTCCCACCTTGCAGGTGGTCCTGAATAGACTCTTCCTCTGATGTGGTTCTCAAGTTCTTGGATCCTTCAATAATGTCCTCATCATGAGGACTTCTCCTTCCTCGGGTGGTGCATAAGACCCATGTGTATTATCTCCTTGCTTCTCTTCTTCTCTAACCATATTTTCCCTTCTCTTTTCCTAATTACTTGCCTTCTCTAGACACTTGGATGCTAAGTGCCCTTATTGGTTACATTTGTAACACATTGGAGTTCTTGAACTTATTCCTCCAAACCTTCCCCTTGAATCTCCTCTTCTCCCTCTATAGGAGCCTCTAGAACTGCTTTCTCCAAAAGAGTTCTCTTGACTGGTTTCTCCAAAGTTCCTAGGTGTTTGTCCTCTCCCACTATTTTTCCCTCTTCCTCTACTGCCAAAGGCTCTCTGGCCTCTGCCTCTTCCACTTTCCTCTTGCTTCCTCTTGAGCTTTTCCTCAACTTTTAGTGCTAATTGATAGCACTTTTGGATAGTAGTAGGGGAACATAAACTTAGTTCATCTTGAATGTTTATCCTTAATCCTTGCATATACCTAGCAAGTTTGACACTCTCTAGTTCCACCAACTTAGATTTCATGGTAAGTTTATGGAATTCTTTAGTATAAGTAGAGATTTCCATCTCCTTCTTCCTTAAACTTTGTCTCTTCCTATGAAGTTGAACTTCATAGTATTCCAACACATAGGCTTCCTTCACCATGGTCACCATCTTCTTCCAAGTGCTCACTGGATTCCTATCCATCTTCACCCTCTCTGCTTGAGTGAAGTTCCACCAAGTTAGGGCAGATCTATTCAACTCGGACTTTCTATCTAACCTTATGATGCTCTGGTATCTCCTCACCATCAAAGAAACTAGTGACTGCTTCAACCCAATCCATGACTTCTTCTAGATCCATCTTCCCACTATAGATAGGTAGATCAAGTTTACTATCCATGGTCCTTCTCTCCATGGATTTTAAAGTCTTCAAGAGTGGCCTATGTTCTGCAGGGACTTCTTCTTCATCCTCCTACCAAGGGGTCTCTTCATCACTCCCCTCCTCTTCAACTCCAGAGTTTCCACTACTCCCTCTCTTGACTTATTCCTTGAGTCTTTCCATTTCCTGCCTCATCAACTTCCTTTCCACATCATGTTCTTTCACCACTCTCAACAATTCTGCATTGGACATCCTATTAGGAAGTTTACTTTATTCTACACCATCCGAAATGGTTGCAACTTGTCTTCCTCCAAAGATATACTATTTTCTCTGACACCACTTTGATCAAAGCCCCAAACTATACAAAACAATTCAACAAAGGTTCAAGATACCTTCCCAACACCATATAGTCTAGGACTCCACAAGAGTTCCCAAAACCCACATACAAGACTAGATCCACTTCCTAGTCTTCACTACCCTTAGGGTATTCTTAGCCACAACTTAAAACTAATAAATCTAGGGATGGAATAGGAGTTATTAAAGGTTAGACACCTTAGTTAGATTTAACAAAAGACAAATCCCACACTTACTCAATTCTGAGACTCAATTTGGACACTTAACCCACTATAGGGCTGCAAGGAGCAAGAATGGATAATTGAAGGAAAATAACATGGAAATCCACAAAATAAATTCTTAACCTCCCTCAAATATGTCAATCCACTCACCAACAACACCCTCCAAGCCAGGACTCTTGACCAATCTCCTAACTCTTGTTGTTCACAATTCTCTCCTTAGAAGGGTTAAAATAACATTTCTACCCTTCATAGGTTCCCTATACTATTCTAGCCTAATCTACCCTATATTTTCCAAATTCACTAAGGTAGACAACTAGTTTTTTAACATCACCTAGTGTCCCCTTGTCTTACAATTTAGGACTTATTGATGACATTGGATCCAAGAACCAATCAATACCCTAAAACTTTGTTATTGTGTCCTCTAATTTTCTTATGGTGGATGAATTTGGGATTGCTCCTACACCAGAAATATCTAGGTGCATTGGATGCTCTTTGATTTACATAATAAGGTGCAATGATGAACAAAAATGGAAAACTAGGTATCAACTTGGGTCACCCATCCTATTATATCAATCCAAATCTATCAATTAATTCCAGAGAGAAATTTTCCAGCAACTTTATTCTAATTAAAACATGCATTACTCAGATATTTTGTGCATAGTAATTTGTATTCATCCATTCATATGCATAAGAAAACAAAAGAAAATAAAGCATCTACCTACATGGTAATCATAATCAAATGCATCCATAAACATCATCATATGAACATAAATCTCATAAAACACCATTCTTCATATACATGTCAGTATCATAAGAAAGTAAATCATCCATATTAAATTCTACATATATAGAATCACATTGCATACATTTCATCATAATCATGTAGAACCATACATATAGCAAGTAAAACTGCGAATCATATAGAATCATAAGCTACATCAAATATAGATCTCAAAATATCTGAGTATAATGAATGGTTGCAAGTATGACCATAAAAAGGTGATCACATAAATGTCAAATAAATATCAGTATATCAAAGATACAATCATCAGTACAACATCAGAGTATATCAGTGGAACATCACTACAAAAATGGTACAACATGATACAAAATGGACAGTGAGCATATCAACATGAGCTACCCCCACCCTCACCTCCAGGTGCACGGTGGGGTGGCATATAAGGTGCAGTCTTCTATTGTGGACCAAGAGCTCCAATACCACTGATCTCAGATCTTTGGGCCCTACTAGACCTTTGTGATGCAGTATAACTCGGTACTTGTTGTGCAAGAGGAACAACCACCTCATAATGTCGGTGCAAGTACTCAATCTCCCTCCCAGCCTCATGACCTGATCTCCAAAGAGAATCATGGGCATCCCTCAATAATAGGTCATGTACACTTTCCAAATAGAACCTCACATCTACCCAAGCCTATCTCTCCTTGGCCTCTGCCGCAGTAGCCCTGGATTCTGCTATTGTAACCCTACTCTCTAAAGCAGTAGCACGTGCCTCAGAAACTGTCAACCTAGCCTAAAGAGCGGATTTTTTTTGTGTGAGTCTCTCCATCTCTGATGGATCCTTGTCCATCCCACCCATATCAACATCCATCTCACCCTCCTCACCTCTATCCCCCAAACCCTCCGCACTACTCTCACTACAGCTAGTACTGCTACCAGGACTACTGCTCCTAGTGGATGAGCAAGATCCTACCTCCTTAATCCCTACATCCTTGATCTCCATGTCCTCAGCCAGAACCCTCTCCTTGGACCTCTCAAGAAAAGTAGCACCTATGAGAGGATGCACTCTCCTAACAAACTGAGGTACCTCCTCCTCTACACCCTCCTCCTCCTCAAGAATGACACTCAGCCCAACCCTCCTACCAATACTATGCCCACCCCTAGTCCTCACCCTCCCACCAACACCACCAGGCCCAGGATCATTTGCATCATCTCTAGCATCTCTCCCACCACCCCAACCACCATCTCAGCCACCATCCATCCCCCATCCACCATCCCTCCCTCCATCTTGTCCACCATCTCTCCCACATCCTTCATCTCGGCCACCACCCTCTCATCCATCCATCCCACCATCCCATCTGCCATCCCTACCTCCTCTTTATCTCTGCCAACACCTCCTCAAAATTTTACCGACGATACGTTGAGACACATCAGTCAAAGAAATAGGAAGAGACTATTTCCACCATGCATCATACTGCGGGGTAATGCCTAAAAAGAGAACAAGTTCAAACATTAGTAGCACATGGATGATAAGCATAAGTGACTAATCAAAATATATATACTTCTAAGTGTATGCCTCCTTCCATGATCCGTGGTTCCCAAGCTTTCCAAAGGCAAGGGTTAGTAGAAAAGGTTTCACAAATGATATAAATCAAGTACACAATAACTACTAAAATGAATATGAGAAACATAATCAATAAAATGTACAAGCAAGAGAAAGGAAAACAAATAAATGCAAACCCCATGATGCTTGAAGCTTCTATTATCTCTCTCTACTCCTGAAATGTTGTTCTTGATGCTCAGTATTAGCGGGGCAACGTCTATGACTTGAGAAGCATCGATAATTTGCTAATTGAAATAGGTGTGTGATCGCAAGATGGCTTGAATGCTAGAACCAAACTGACATAGTAATGGCACACAAGAGCTTGAAATCCTAGATCCTTCAAATGGTTATGAAGGGTTTATTATATGGGAATTGGTGATGATATGAATGGTTGAGATCAATCCCAGAGATAGGGAGATGAATGGTTGAGATCAAAAGGAACTGGAGAGGTCATCAGTAAACTCCACCTCTTCAATTGGTAAAGAGGAGATAGAGTTTCGTTGACTGAAGAGCTAATTGTGAGTTACCTTTTTGAACTGAAGAGGTGGGTGAAGTTACCCATGTGGACTGGAGAGATGGGTGGAGTAACCCACGTGAGCTGATTGGAGTTATCTCTTTGAAGATAAATGAATATTTAATTTATTTATTTAATTAAAGTTTTCAACATGTGAGATAATTGAATTCTTTTTTATTTAGAATTTCTTTATTGAATGAAATTAAATTAATTTAATTGGAAGAATTTAATTAGTAAGTGTAAATATTTGAATTTAAACTATAGGAAATTGAGTTTAATTAATTAATTAATGGTAATTAATCAATTAAAGTTTTTTAATTAAATAAAATTAATTATTTAATTAAATATTATTAATTATTTAATTAATTTTGGGAATTTGATTAGATGATTTGGGGAATGAATTTAGAGGAAAATAAATGATTAATTAATGATTAAAAAACCATTAATTAATAGATGAAAATTAGTGTTTTTAATGT
>MU225481.1:447434-468049 GCA_018584345.1 Thuja plicata
TAATTTGTTGAAAAAGTGAATCACTATATGATGATGATGAATGCATTCCTATGTTAGTTATGATGTTATTGATGATGGATGCATTGATTATATGATCTACTATGCACATGTTTTGGATTTCTCTTATACAATAAATGAATGCAATCTACCATGCACAAAATCTTTGAGTAATGCATCTGTTAGTTAGAAGGAAGTTAGTTTGGAATGTGATCTCTGGGATTGATTGATAGATAAGGAATGATAGAAATGAAATGTTTGCTTTTTTTGATAGATATGAATTGATAGAAAGCATGAGTGTCCCAAGTCGCTGCCCCTGTTTCCAATATTTGTCATCATTGCATCTTTTTTTTTTGTATTTTCCAAAATTCCAAAGAGTGTTGAATGATCCAAATCACATACCACTTGGATACTGCCACAACCTCTTGATAGAAAAAGGAGTAGAGAGATTGAATAGAAAGAGAACCTAGTGCACCCAAATATTGACCATCTGGGTTCAACTATGTTCCCTGTTTGAAAAGAAAGAGAGTGAAAAGCACCCGGATATTGACCATCTAGATACCGCTTATCCTCTAAATTAATCTAAAACAAAGAAACCAAGATAGAACTCCTATGCACCCAGAGTCCATCTCGATAACACTGTGAGCTCTTGATTTCTGAAAGGGAAAGCCAAACAAATAAGATAGAACTCCTACGCCCCTAGAGTCCATCTGGATAGCATCATGAGCTCTTGTTTGCAACATAAAAAGGGAAAGACTATAGAAATCAAGATAGAACTCCAAAACACTTAGAGTCCATCTGAATAGCGTTGTGAGCTCTTGATTCTATAAAACCAAACAAGCAAAATAAAAGAGAAGGAATGTCCAATTATTTCCCAGAGTTAAGCTCAGATCGTGGAACTACGCGGCTACCAGATAAGTGATAGAACCTACCGCATTTATCCTAAATCATCATGGCCCTAAAATCGAAGTGAACATTCAATAGATAGCAATCAAAGAAAATAAGTCATGATCTATCATAGCTACTCTCCTCACATGGTGGATCCTAGAGTAGCGTAAGAACATAACTGTGAAATATAGGCTGACATCTGACCGACTTGACTGACCTAGTCAACTTTTTGAATGGTTCCTTGATGCAGTTGGATTCTCTTGATTGGCTCGACTCTTTGGATAGGCTTGATTGGCTTGATTGCCTGAGTGTGTCTGGTTTCAATAATAGATTACTCATATAAGACTGACCTATCTAGTTTGAGCGTACCCATCACTGTGTAAGATGATTGATTTGATTTGATTGATTGATTTCCTTTGATCATGTTGGAAACTGATCAAGTTGTGTCAGATAGGCCCAGTGTTGGTTCTCAAAGCTCATGATTGTGATAATTGATAGATTGATGTAATCATTTTGGTAGTTGATCAAGCTGTGTCAGCTGGGCCCATTGCTGCTTTGCAAAGCTCATGATTGTGACAATTGATAGATTGGCTTTGTTGCCAGTTGCTTGCTAATTGATTTGATAGATTTGATAAAGCTATGTTAGATGAGCCCAATGCTGATTCACAAAGCTCATGATTGTGACAATGATTGATTGGGCGTGATCACCCTTTTCTCTCTTAATAACTGAGTTGGTTTTATTGCTTTGGAATTTGCAAAAAAAAATTTCAATGTTTTTTATGAAGATTGATTTTCTCTTGATTTTTTATCTTTTTAGGATTTTTGATGAGTTTCCGATTTGTAGAGATTTTTTCAGGACATTTTGAATCACCCCCTAGTTTGGTGGACCAGTATTAACCATGGGTAAGTGCTTGGTGCTCAGAGGGGAATTTGATTCTGGATACAACTTTGGATAACCAGTCTTGCATTTGTAGTGTGCTCAAGCTTTTGATCTTGGAGTTCATTGATGGTGAAGCTAGATTTGAACACTAGGCACCTGTTTGCCAGGTTTTCACCAAGGTACCTACTTAATAGCACCTAATTGCTAGGTTTTCACTGAGAGAGTGATTTTTTTTCTCTTCACTTTTTTTCTTTTTTTTTATTTTTATTTTTTTTGTTGTCGCCAAGGCACCTGATTGCCAGGTTTTCACCAAGGTCACTTTTGTATCTTTTTTATTTTTTTGGTATTTTCTAGATATGTAGATAGGTGCCTTAACCATAGATACCTCAAGGGTAGAACCTCTTGAGGTGCATTTTGTTGATGTATCTGCGGAGCTGATCTCCTTCTAGTGTTGCTAGTATGAATTCCCCACTTTGAGTAGAGCTGATAATGACAAATGGTCCTAGCTAGTTAGGCTCAAACTTTTCAGGTTTGACTCGCTCTTCTTGATTCTTCTAATTTTCCATGAGGATAAGGTCTCCTACCTAAAATTTTCATGGATTCACCTTCTTATGATAGTTCCTTCTAAGGCGAGTTTGATAGCCTTGTAAGTGGTCGAAGGCATGTTGTCTTTTTTCATCTAGTAACTCTAGTTCACTGAGCCTTGCTACTCTATAGTTTTCATCTGTTATCAGGTTCTTCGATGATATCCTTAGGGATTGAATTTCCACTTTGAGGGGTAATACCACCTATGATCCATAGACTAGGGAAAAAGGAGTGGCTCCTGTAGGTGTTCTCACACTAGTTTTGTATGTCGATAATGTGGGACTAAGCTGTAAATGCCAGTCTCAGCCTAATTCGTTCACTATTTTCTTCAAGATTTTCAAGATTGTCTTGTTTGTAGCTTTGGCTTGGCCATTCCCTTGAGGATAATAAAAGGAAGAGAACCCTTGTTTGATATGGAACTATTCGCATAGCTCTTCAACATCCTTATTATGGAAAGGGGTACCATGATCTGTTAGGATTATTTGAGGGATCCCGTATCGACAAATAATGTGGTTTAGTATGAACATTTCTATTTTCTTTTTAGTGATATAAGTGAGGGGAATTACTTCCACCCACTTGGTGAAATACTTTGTTGCTACTATGATGTATTTGTGTCCATTTGCTGAAGAAGGTGTTATTTTCACCACTAGGTCAAATCCCCACATTGAAAATGGCAATGGTGATGTAATAGGATTTAGTTCCTGGGCTGGTGCATGCATGAGGTCTCCATGAATTTGACATTGTCTACACCTTTGAACATGTTTTTATGCATCTGTCTCTATTGTGGGCCAATAGTATCCCATGCAGATGATCTTCTTAGCCAAGTTGTTGCTACCTTTGTGGGTTCCAAAAATTCCTTCATGTACCTCGTACAAAGCTTTCTGGGATTCCATAGAAGTGAGACATCATAATATAATTCCATCTAGACTTTGTCTATATAAATTAGTTGAGAGGATGGTATACCTAGAGGCTTGGCGGATGAGGGACTTTCTCTGGTTCCTAGACAAGTTGGGAGGTAGGACATTGTTTTGGTGATAGTTATAGACATCTTGGTACCATGGGGATTCAAGACCAACAAGGACACATGCTGATTCTATGATAGATGTCTGATGTGATGGCACCAAGAGTTTCTCCACTATAAATTGGAATCTTGTTTCATTGTCTAGCATATCAATTAGTGATGCTATGGTAGCCAACGCATCTGCAGCTTTGTTTTGTGCTTGTGGGACTTTCTCAAAGAAGATGTAATGGAACTTGGTGTGTAGTCTTTCCATTTGTGCTCTATATGGTATGATTTTCTCATCTTTGGTTGTATAATCATTGTTTACTTGACTGATGATCAACTGCGAGTCTCCAAAGACCTTTAGGTTCTTGATTCTCCATTGAATGGCTATCTTTAGACCGATGACAAGTGCTTCATATTCTACTATGTTGTTGGTGCATGGGAAGTTGAGTCTGAAAGACTCTGGAATTGTATCATGATCTAGAGTGATAAGCACTATCCCTGCCCCCGCACCATGGTTCGTAAATGATCCATCAAAATAAAGTTGCCATACCTTGATCGCTGGTTGTAGTGTCATGATAGATTCATCAGGAAAGTTGGAAATAATAGGTTGATGGTCCTAAATGGGTACCTCTGCTAGTTGATCTGCGATCACCTATCCTTCGATGGCCTTTCTATCTATGTACTCAATGTTGAACTCACTTAAGATCATTACCCACTTTGCCAGTCATTTGGTGAGCGTTGCTTTGTTTAGGAGGTACGTTAAAGGATCAATATGTGCGATCAACTTTGTTTGGTGGCTCAACATATAATGTCTCATCTTCTAGGAAGCAAAGACAGCTGCAAGGCATGACTTTTCAATTGGCATATAGTTTATCTCATATCCAACCAATGTCCTGCTTAGATAGTAGATAGCCCTCTCTTTACCTGCGACATCATGTTGTGCCAAGAGTACACCTAATGCTGACTCCATCGTGAGATATATAGAAGAAATGGTCTACCTTGTACTGGTGGTACCAATATAGGAGACTTGAGAAGGTAGTCTTTGAATATTTTAAATGCCTGTTTGCACTGCTCTATCCATACGAATTTGATGTCTTTGTGTAATAGATGTTGGAATGGGTGGCACTTGTCTGCTAGCTAAGCTATGAAGTGTCTGATTGATTGGAGCCTTCCTTGTAACCCTCTTAGTTGTCTCAAGTTCGATGGTGGAGGCATGTCCAATAGTGCTTTGAATTTCGCTGGGTCCACTTCGATTCCTCTATGTGACACTATGAACCCCAGTAACTTTCCTGCTGTGACACTGAACACACGTTTCTTTGGGTTTAGATGGACCTTGAATTCTTGCATTCTATCAAAGATTGGCCCCAAAACTTGTAGATGATCCTTTCAAATTATTGACTTGGGTAGTATGTCGTCCACATAGTCTTCCATTATTTTGTGGATGATATCATGAAATATAGTTGTTATAGCCCTTTGATATGTCACTCCAGCATTCTTTAAACCAAATGGCATGACATTCCAACAATATGTCCCACAAGGACATGTGAAAGCTATTTTGTGTTGGTCCTCTGGTGCGATCCTTATTTGATTGTACCGTGAAAATCCATCCATGAGTGATAGCATTTGATGTCCGGCAGTTAGATCTACTATCATATGTATGTTGGGTAAAGGAAAGTCATCTTTGGGACAAGCTATGTTGAGATCCTTGAAGTCTGTACAAATCCATATTTGACCACTGTGCTTTGTAACTGATACCAAGTTAGATATTCAATCCGCGTATGGTATAGGTCTTATGAATTTAGCATCCAGGAGCTTTTTCAACTCTACTTTGACTAGCAATGCAATGTGGGGATGCATCTTTCTCAGCTTCTGCTTGATAGGTTTGGCATTGGGTAGCAATGAAAGATGGTGTAATACTAGCTCTGGATCCAACTCTAGCATATCTGAGTAGGACCATGCAAAATTGATCATCCTTGCCTTGAAGAAACTTATAAATTGTTCTCTCTCCTTGGGAGTGAGTGATTTCACCAAGTATATGTTCTTTGGGTTCTTTTCATCTCCCAAATTGACTTCCTTTGTTTCTTCTGCTAGTAATGTTGATTTCTCCTCTATCAAGGGGAGGAGTTCCTTCTTTCCATCTTCTAGCACCTCAGTGAGGTTTTCGCTAGAAGATACGTCTTGTTTTATCTTTTTATCATTCTTTTGTTCTTTTTTCTTTTGTGGACTGGAAAGAGGAGCGTCCTCCCCAAAATATGTCAATCTATCAAGGTTAAAGGAGAAGCCTTCCTTATGGTCTCCTGATGGAATGCCTTCCCTAAGTCCCATGAAATGAGAAATAGCCTCATTGTTCTTGAAGACATCTAAATCCGGTGGTCCTTGTTGATCCCACTCTATGAGTTTAGGGTGTATAAGACAGATACTTTCACTATTTTTTGGCTCTGGTTGACTGAAAGGGACTACAGATATGGTTCCTACAAAACTGGACTGTGATGTGGATGCACCACTTGAGGTCTGATAGATGACATGATTGTCTATGTAGGGTTGTTTGGTAATGGTCAGTTGGTCAAATAAGTCTTCTAGATTTATGATAGTGTCTGACTGAGGGGAATAATCTAGGATCGACGATTTAGAGTCATGAAGGGATTCCACTCATACTCGTGGGATTCAGTCTCAATAGAACACTCGTCAAATGTATAACTTCCTTGGTTATCATCGATTGCTATGTGGAGGTTTATTCGGGTTTATGTAGTTCCCTCTTCGGCGGGAAACAACTATGCTAATATGTTTCTTATCAACACATGTTTTGTGTTGTGCCCCCGGTGCATCTCTGCTACTTGTTCCTGATTGACTTGAATGTCTTGGATCACAAGACTAGTTCTTTGTTGTCCATAGCCCAACCCTCTCATTTTTCTCTGAGTTGGCGAGAGAGACAATTCCATTATGCCTTGTTGTCTTGCCCCCAACCTGGTTGTACCATCATACCCAAATATTTGTATCATTGTGTAACCATTACCATAGTTTAGCAGGGGTAGTGGTGGCCAGATTTTCTCTGATGGGTCTTGGTATAACCAAGTATTGATGTCATGTTCAAATGTCTTTTCTTCCGCTATGTCTCCCCATCGGACAAAGGTTGTGGGAGGACATCTAAATAGAACAGGTTGCGGAGCTTCTATTGTAATGATAGGTTGTGGAATACCATAAGTTCTCGAGCTCTAAGGCATGTGCGTGATGGTGAAAGCCTCTTCATATCTGTATTCACCACAGCCCTTGTTAGTAATGGATATCTTGCCCACTTTCTGTGTGATATCTTTAAGATTTAAATCTGAAGAGGAGGGAATACTTGCATCTTGGTTAATGACCATCTTTCCTGATGTCTATGTGACTTCCTTGGGATTCAAATATGAAGAAGATGGGATGCTTGCATCTTGGTTCGATGGTACCTGGTTATCAATGCTGATTTGGACCGCATTACAATATTGGAAAGGATTGGGATCTCCCTCTATGATGATCTCCTCTCCCTAGTGTGGGAATTTGATGCATTGGTGGTATGTCAAAGGTACCGCTTGCATTTCATGTATCCAGGGTCTCCCTAGTAGTATGTTGTATCCCAACTCAAGGTCTAAGATTTGGAAGGGAGTGTTTTTTATCACGAGACCAATATGGACAGGTAGAATGATAATACCTTTAGAGGATCTTTCCTCTTCATCATAATCTCTGATATTTATCCTCCTTGTGACATCAATGCTTGATTCTGAATAGCCCAGTTTCTTGATTAACTTTAGTGTACAGATGTTTAACCCAGCTCCACCATCAACAAGGACCCTACAAATAGCGCTTTTGTGGACCTCGATAAGTAAGTGCAAAGGATCATTATGTAGGGGTTTATGTGGTGGCACATCATGGTCTGTGAATGTGGCATGTTTGTTAGCAGCTATATGATTGACCATCATTTGGAAGCTCTCAGGTGTTATGTCCCTTGGGACAGCTCCATTCTAAAGGGCTTGGTCAAGTGCTAGTTTTTGCTGTGGAGATATGTGCAATAGGTCAAACATGGAGATCTGGGCAGGTGTGTGCTTTAGTTGGTCCACTATGCTTGTATGTGGATCTGAGTTTGCTATAGGATGGGCTGGTATAGTAGACAAGGATGGTACTCCTTGCAAGATGACTCTAGCATGATGTGTTGTTATAGCACATTTGTTACCTTGGTTTTTGATAGTGATCGTAGCCACGTGGCTATCTGAAGGATTGAGGCAATTGATAGTATTATCACTGTTGGCATATGTATAGTTGACTTGTTTTGCTGGTCCACTAGACTTGGAAGCTTTTCCTTTGTTGTGATCATGAAAGGTATCATTGAAAATAGTGTGATCAGTTGTGCCTTTGGTTTGGGTATTTGTCACATCGATGGTCCCTGTGTCAATCAGGTCTTGGATAGCATGTTTCAATTGGTAACAGTTGGATGTTTTATGTCCTTTTACTTGATGGAACTCATAGAAATCTTTTTCATTATACCACCTTGGTTTGTTTTCATCTTGTTCAAAGTCCCTGATTTCTAGGAGAGTGGTAGTGTTTGATTGTATCAACTTGCATAAAGCTGATTCTATCGGCTCTCCTAATGGTGTGAAATCTCATTGCTAGAATTGAAACCATGGTCTGCATTGAGTCTATTGTTGATTGATTGACACAGCGATCACTTGTATAGGAGGAAGTTGGTTTTGGATGTATGCTTGTTGAGTGGGCCCTGTGGGTCTTTGGTTGGCCACAGGTGTGCCTTGCAGTGACACCTTGGGTTGTGCATAGTTGACTATCTTCACATCAATGACACCATCACTAGTGACATTCTTGTTTTTGTTCCACCACTTAGCTTTGTCCGTTGCATTCTTATTCATATTCATTTGTGTGGGATCCACAAGGATTCCTCGTTTGACTAAGTTCTGTTCACAACGAACTCCTCTTTTGATGAGTTGTGTGAAGTTTGGAGCTAACTGTAACTCTGTTGTGAACGACATGTTTGGAATTAGATTGTCGACAAACATGACTATCAAGTCCTGTTCAGGCACATCATATGTTATGCAGTTTGTTGTATTCCTCCATCTCTGTAGGAATTTCAAAAAAGACTCTCCATCCTTCTGTTTGATATCACAAAGGTCCTTGATGTTGACCTTGCGCTCGATGTTATGATGGAAGTGAGCTATGAACTTTTTAGCCATTTCACCCAAAGATTGAATGCCATGAGGTAAATGCGAGAACCATTCCATTGTTGGTCTGGCCAAGCTTTGTGGGAAGAGTTGCATTAAATATGTCTCATCATGGGCAACTTTGACACAACTAGCAAAAAACTCTCGGATATGTTCAATAGGGTTTGTGTTGCCCCTATATTTTTCAAATTTTGGTACCGAGAAGTGATTTGGAAACGAAGACATGTGAAGAGAATGGTCAAAGGGGTATGGGTATAAATCCTCTGCGATATAGGATTTAGTTTGCCCCTGATTTTGTATATCCATCATTTGGCTTTGAAGGGTTTGCATTTGTTGCATTAACATGTCCATTTGATATTGAGGCTGGAGTGTGAGGGCATTCCTCTGTGTTGCGGTGGGTATGAGGCTACGCCTCTGTATCCCTTGAGTAGGAACATAGGATTTCATCCTAGGGACTTGATATTGATTCCCCACTAAGTGATTTGTAAATGGGGGCACATGAGTAGCCCATGGTGGGTTTTGATGTGTTTGTTGTTGTGATTGAAACTAGGTTTGGTATTGTTGCTGCTGAGGTCGGGATTGAAGCTGGGGTTGTTGTTGCTGAGGTTTGAATTGAGGCAACTGAAGCTAGGGTTGTTGTTGCGGGGGTTGGGTTTGAGGAAACTAAAGCTAGGGTTGTTGTTGCAGAGGTTGGATTGATGTCAGAATGGGCAAAGATGTAGCCTTGGGTGGGCCTTGATTGTAAGTCATTCCTGTAGAGATGGATCCCTGTGGGCATGAAGTATTGATCCCATGACTAGTGTGAATTTACTATTGCACCGGCATGGTTTTAGAATAGTTGGTGTTTGGGGGGATGGAAGGCATAGCATGAGAGCTTGATTGTCCTGGCCATGAGGCCAAAGTTTGAGGCATACTAGTGACCATGGGTGCACTTAGTTGCGAGCTTGTCATGCCTTGAGTGGAAGATGTGATGGCCTTGGTTGGGTCAATAGTTTTACTAGATATAGTCCATGTCAATGTGGGTAATACCAATGGTGGAAAGATTTGTGACACAATAGGTAGTATCTAAGGAGGTTGAGTAGTGTTTTGACCTGTGAGAGGGTTTTTGGGCCATATAGTCGATACACTGAATTCAGCAGGGAGTTTGACTCCCTTCTTTATTAGCATGGCTAAGTAACATTCATGGTTCCTCTCTACAACAATGTCAACTACTTTCATGGAGTAAGCATCTTGCTCCACATCTTCAAGCTCTTCTTCTATGATATCTTGAAAAAAAGTTACCCCACGGGGTTGTTCAATGAATAGAGCAGAACTAGTGTTCATGAAGGGATCGTTCTCTTGCTCTATTTACCATGTGGGGAAACGGTTGATATATGACTCATCAAGTTGAGTTCTAGCCTTAGACCTTGTGTAAGGCTCTCCATGAGGTGTTTGAGACATAGTGCGGTCTAGGTTTTGTAACTAAAACAAGTGATATAAAGAAAACAAGGAAGAAGATCCTTTCTGAGGAAGTCCAAGTTATGTTTTGGAACAGGGTAATTCTAAGGACAGATTTTGATATAACTTGATCTCAAAGTGGTGATGATAAAAAGATAATATTTTTTGACTTTTTCCTTGGACAAAGTCACTTTGATAAAGATGATGATGTTTGATATGATGAGATCAAGGTATTTCGAGTCTGAGCTTTTGAACTAACAATGTCTTTGACAATAATTGTGCTTTACAAAGAAGGGATAATCTTTAATGTTTAGAGATTCACACAATGTTCTTCGCATTTTCCTTGGATAGACACTAGTTTTGGACACCAAATGAACAATTCTTTTCAAGGTTTTTAGGTCAAAACAGGAATAATGTATCTCTGGTCAATTGTGGTACAACTTCACCAATTACGGTAAAGTAAACGGTCGATTGTGGTAGTTTATCACTGATTACGGTAATAAACATGACGATTGCAACAATAAACAAGTCAACTACGACAAAATTCCTTCAATTGTAGCACAATGCGGGCAATTGTGGTAAATGAGGAACATTCTAAAAAACACTAGAGGATAAGTATCATTGCTTGATAATTTTTAAATTTTTGGAACAATGCTTCTAATTTGCAAGACAGTTGACGTTTACAACCCTAGACTTTAACATGTTTGACTCTTTTTTGATAGTTTGGATGTTTTGTTTTGCATTTTCAGAAATTGATCAAAGAAACAAGCACATTAGACACTGTGTTTTGAAGAATAAAGACTGAAAATGTGTATGTTCTACAACTTTTTTGAAGTTGCAAGTTTATCACGAGGTCTCAACAATGAACAGTCAGATTAATCTAGGTCAATGGCCTCAGAATAGAATGTTATAGGCCCAATACCTAAATTTCTGTTAGCTCACACAACAATTGTCACGCTACTAGGACATGAAGATCCATGACGTAGGTGCCCGTGTTTTTGTCATTTCTAGGTATTGTTGCCGTGAAGTGAAGATCTCTTTCACTACACAAATATCATGGGACACTTATGTTGGGAATCTTGGGGGAAAATTCTGTAACCCCTTGCACTATAATAAGGTACCTTTTCAAAGGTAAAATGGGTTGGCCTCTAATTAAACAAGGTTGTAGTAAGGATCCGTGGTGTCTCTCCAATCGGTTTGTACGTGCGTGACTCACTTAAGAGCCTAGTTGATCAGGCTAGCTCTTAGGGATATTCACTCGATCTAGACTATTACCAACACACCTCGCCCGAGCTTGGCTAGATAAGATAGAACTTTGGTTCATGCCTTGTTTATATACTGATCAGAAGGATTACCGATTTAAGGTCGTCCTCCGAGGAAGAAGCTCATTCCCCCTGACAGGCCTTTCTAAAAAATGCAAAGGTTTTTAATCTAATAGTTTGTGCAAGTGCACCCAAAACTCCAGACACAAGGTAAATTGATTAAGCTCCAAAGTTTGTAATGTGAACTAAACTACACCACCATACAAGCACCAATGTTCAATTTTAAGCCCAAAAGTAGGTGTTGATTGCTTGTTCAATTTTAATGCACCAATTTGAGAGATTTTTTGCCTTTTGTTCAGTTTTAGTCGTCATGTCAATTTTAAGCCCAAATCCGAAATGTGAGGTGTGATATGTTTGGCAAGCACTGTTCTTTTTAAACCCAAATCAACAAATGAATTCCTTTTAGTTTTCTTTGTTTAGACAGGTTAGTATCAAAAAGGATTATTGCAAAATGAGAGTATATGAAACTTTGAAACAATGAATGATTGATACTCACAATAACTTACCCTTCTTTGTTCTCGGTGATTCTCCCAGCCTTGCACAGAAAACCAAAAAAAATGTCAGTTTAGAAATAGATGGACAGAAGATTTGGATTAGATATTGTAATATTTGTTGTGATTGCGGAAAATTACTTGCAAGTGCGACAAATATCTGGCTATTGTGACAAAGAACTGGCAACTGTGGCAAAGTACTGTTGATTGCGGCACGGATCGGGTGACTGCGGCAAAATATTGACGATTGCAGCATGGATCAAGAAATTACGGAAAAGTACCAGAAGAAAGAAGACAGAAAATGATAGAATAATACTGTGAAAGCCTGCAATCAATTGTGGTATTAAACTATTCGATTGTGGCATATTTTTTTCGATTGCGGTAAAATACCAGCAACTATGAAATAATACAAATATAAAAAAAAAGATAGATTTTTAGATTTGCGACCGTACAAGCGTGGTTGATCAATCCTTTTTGTCATCTGTAAGAGATATTTGGGATGTTTGATTCATGTCAGGTTCACCAAAATGTATGCCTCCTTTTGTGATCCGTGGTTCCCAAGCTTTCCAAAGGCAAGGGTTAGTAGCAAAGGTTTCACAAATGATATAAATCAAGTACATAATAACTACTAAAATGAATACGAGAAACATAATCAATAAAATATACAAGTAAGAGAAAGGAAAACAAATAAATGCAAACCCCATGATGCTTGAAGCTTCTATTATCTCTCTCTACTCCTTTCAAAATGCTATTCTTGATGCTCAGTATTGGCGGGGCAGCATCTATGACTTGAGAAGCATCGATAATTTGCTAATTGAAACAGGTGTGTGATCGCAAGATGACTTGAATGCTAGAACCAAAATGACATAGTAATGGCGCATGAGAGCTTGAAATCCTGGATCCTTCAAATGGTTATGAAGGGTTTATTATATAGGAATTGGTGATGATATGAACAGTTGAGATCAATCCCAGAGATAGGGAGATGAACGGTTGAGATCAAAAGGAACTAGAGAGGTCATCAGTAAACTCCACCTCTTCAATTGGTAAAGAGGAGATAGAGTTTGGTTGACTGAAGAGCTAATTGTGACTTACCTTTTTGAACTAAAGAGGTGGGTGAAGTTACCCATGTGGACTAGAGAGATGGGTGGAGTAACCCATGTGAGCTGATTGGAGTTATCTCTTTGAAAATAAATAAATATTTAATTCATTTATTTAATTAAAGTTTTCAAAATGTGAGTTAATTGAATTCTTTTTTATTTAGAATTGCTTTATTGAATGAAATTAAATTAATTTAATTGGAAGAATTTAATTAGTAAGTTTAAATATTTGAATTTAAACTATAGGAAATTGAGTTTAATTAATTAATTAATGGTAATTAATCAATTAAAGTTATTTAATTAAATAAAATTAATTATTTAATTAATTTTGGGAATTTAATTAGATGATTTGGGGAATGAATTTAGAGGAAAATAAATGATTAATTAATGATTAAAAACCATTAATTAATAGATGAAAATTAGTGTTTTTAATGTAAGGTCGCAAGTCTGTCCATTTTTGGGTGCCTACACTAAGAGAACATGACAAGAGAGATAACATCGAGAATGGGAAAACCAAAACATATACCTACATCCACAATGGAAGATCATCACGTCCATGCAACAGGAAGTAGACCCATGAACTCTATCCTCATAGCATCCAAAGAAATGACAACATGCCACAAAGTGACATCCCTCAATTGGCGAGAAAAGTAGGCATACAAATCAGACACCTCCTTCCTCTCACCAAATTGGTGCAACACCTTGACATTTTTGTGGAAATCAATCATATGAGTATGGCCGCTAACGCGACCAATCAAGAACCTCCTTTGTCGACAGAAGGGAAGGTGTACATCCTCTCAATCCCACACAAGACAATCCCTATATGGTCTCCAGATAAAATATGACATCATATCCAGCTACTTCCACTAGTACATCAAGTGTCCCATATGGGACTACACAATAGCTCCATCATACATAAAGACATATGGCCTCCCTCAAGGAAGATCATGCATGTCAACGAGCCTATAGACATCAATATGCTCCCATGCCCAGATCTATAAGAGAGTCACTCTACATCCAAGGTAAGTTGTGTGGAACATATGAAAATGCATAAGCACTAGCATACAAGGGCCCCAAGCATATATAGTATGGTCTCTAACCATATCCTAAAAAATATCACCGAAACCAACAGAGAAGCCATGCTGGCGATGATCAGGACACAAGATCCCACAAATAAAGCTACCTAACAAAGTAGACAACCTATCTAAACCCATGACAAACCTGGACCATGGGATATCATACGGATCAGACATGCTAAGCTGATCTTGGGGCAGACCAGATAACTCAGATAAGGCAGTGATACCAGGGCCTCGGTCATACTCTACAAGAGCACCCTGGATAGGAATCCGAAGGATGCAATATACATCCTCCAATATGATAGTACACTCCCCAGTTGGTAACTCAAATGTACAGGTATCAGAATGCCATCTCTCTAGGAGATCAGAGATCATACCCCTATTGGTTGTGATCTCAAGCATATAGAAAATCCAGTATAAACCAATGTGTCTGAGAACATCTCTCTCATCCTCAGAAAGCTAGAAGTGGTATACTAACCCAACAAGTCTAGACTCCAAGAAATGCAGAATAGTCCTAATGTACTGCAAAACAACAAAAATCCAATCATTAGTATTAGGAAAGAAGACAAGTACAAATGCATATTACTAATCAAAGACAGAGTGATTATGGTACAATACATGCAATTGTGGCACATTTATAATGATTGCGACAGTCAGGAAATTATGGCACTTTTCATGCAATTGTGGTAATAAACCCATAAATTGTGGTACCTTTATCAATTACCAAATGAAATCGGCAATTGCGGCATCTAAATCACAATTACAGAAAAATCACAGCCTATTGCGACAACATGGAAAATTTTCAAAAAAGAAAACTTTTTGAAATATAATAAATACAGGTATTAATTGCACAAGGACAAAGCTACTCACCAGACGTCCTGTGCTAGCTGGCCAAAAAAAGGTCTGGACCCTATCAGAAATATGTATGACTCCAGGAAGGCTCGCCATAGCTCAAAAATAGCAAGGAAAGCATAGAAAACTATGAACAAACTCACTTGATGATTAAGAGCTCCAAGAGTGCAAAGTGATAAATGAATGGCTCTCCAAGCTATTTATAAGGGTTCCCAAAAAACCCTAAATCCTATAGGACCTCAATTTTATCTTCCCGACCCCCAGAAACTTTAACATAAGATATCAAGAGCATTTTGAAATATTTTCATGAACAGACAGATACCCAAGTAAACATTTTTCAGTATCAACAAATTAACACTCATGTCGTGAATTTTTGCTCAAATTTGTTGAGGGGGCATAATACACCTACTATCATTGGGGCAAGTTGGAGCAGGATCAAAATAGAGAATCTTTGACATAATGCAACAAGCCACAATGCATCAAAGAGGGGCAAATATAGACACCCTAAAATGGAATGACTTGCGACTTTACATTAAAACACTAATTTTCATCTATTAATTAATGATTTTTTAAACATTAATTAATCATCTATTTTCCTCTAATTTCATTCCCCAAATCATCTAATCAAATCCTCAAAATTAATTAAATAATTCATTTTATTTAATTAATTAACCTTAATTGATTAATCTTCATTAATTAATTAAATTCAATTTCCTAAAGTTTAAATTAAATATTTAAACTTATTAATTAATTCTTCTAATTAAATTAATTTAATTTCATTCAATAATTCAATTCTAAACCCAAAAGAATTCAATTATCTCACATGTTGAATACTTTAATTTTAAAAATGAATTAAATATTTAATTAAAACTTTTCTTTAGTTCAAAAAAGAGAGCTCTTGATCATATCTCTGAGATTGCATAAATTCCTCCACCCACTCTTCAATTCAAAAGGTAACTCATAATCAGTTGTTCAGTTAACCAAACTTTATCTCCTCTCTCCCAGTTGAGGAGGTGGAGTTTACTGATGGCTTCTCCAATTCCCTTTGATCTCAACTGTTCATCCTCCTATCTTTGGGATTGATCTCAACTGTTCATATCATTTTCACATTCTATATAATCAAACCTTTATAACCATTTGAAGGATCCATGATTTCAAGATTTCATGTGCCCTTACTCTGTCAGATTGGTTCAAGAATCAATCCCTCTTGTGATCACACATTCGAAATCATATTCTTGATGCTCCCAAGTCATAGATGGTGCCCACACCAATACTGAGCACCACACAAACAAAATTTCAGAAGGAGTAGAGAGAGACAATAGAAGATTCAAGCTTTGTTGATTTGCATTTTTTTGTATTCCTCCTTGATTTCTTGTCATTTTATTGTTCGTAGTTTCGTTCTTAGTAGTAATTGATTGATTTCCCTCATTGCAAATCAATGCTACTTACCCCTCGTTAATTCAAGCTTGGAACAAGACAGAGTCACGATACAATTAATGATATGAAATAAAAACAATGGGATAGGGTTAGTTCACTTATGATGTTCCACCTTGTATGTATAGTGGGTCTGAATACCTTTCATGTCAAGTCATAAAGCATTTTCTAAAAACAATCGTTCCCTGCAAAAATTTCATGTGATCATCAATCCAAAACTTGTTATGAATAAGTAAATTATAATTATAATATAAATAATAATAATTTTAAAGTACCGGGAAGCTTAAAACATTTTAAAGGCATCAATTCTTTATTGTCCATCAACAATGACATCTGCATAACTCCCGTGCTAGAAACACGGGTAGATCCAGGAAACGATGGTGAATTATCACCAATACTACTTTGATCTGTATCTAACATAGCAGTTGCTGGTGTATCTTGTACTATAAAAAATTAATCCACAATGAGATGCACCCAAGATTAAAGTAAAAATTGTTAAATCATAATTAACACAAAACCAAATATAGAAAAACAAGGATTCACCAGGCATAGACCATGAAGGCGTCGATGTTTGCATGATCCTTGTTGTCGACATTGCACTCGATGATCTTGCATGGTCAGTCCTTGTAGGAGGAGATACCTACACTTGATGACCTAAACAATACATTGTTAGCAAAGACATTTTGAAATAATAAAAGTAATAGTAGCTTTCAATAAAGTTTGAGTGAAGATTTTCTTAGAAATTTTGAATTAGTTGTAACTGTACCTTTTCCTATAGCTATATCTACAGTATCAGTAAGTCCAATGAAAAATGTACATTTCTAATCATTAAGTCCAATGAAGTTTTTGAATGTTCCAAAGAAAAAATTCCTTGTAACTTGTTAACTTAAGGACTATTTTACCTGAGGTGGGTGTTCTTCTAGTAATGATCTCACTGCGATGTCCATGACCAGGTACTTGAACAAACAAAAAATCTTGTAACATGAACACATACATATTTTAGTTCATGACATAAAAGAGTATAAAATATAAATCTTTATTGAAATTTTGTTATAACTAAAGATTCATTACTGCTTACTTCATAACGACGTGCTTGTGACATCAATTCATCACTCCTCTTTAGCATCTCCTCGGTTGGATCTGAATCATCCAAAATGTGAATAATTTCTGCATTGAATTTTTTTAATTTTTTCTTCACCACATTTATAGGGTTAGGGATATTTGGGATATCCTCATCCGTATCTACAACTATTGTCTTTTTTTTTGTAGGTTATTTTCCCCTATCCTGAACATCAATTTGTGACAGGAATGTCAGTAAAACTATCATAATAACTCTAAAACCCTAAACAAAATAACATAATAATATAACATTTTTCAACTATCTAATTTGTACAATTATTGTTCAGGTTTAGAATTGTCACCCTAACTTAGGCATTAGGGCTATATGACAGTTCCATCCTAACCATGGAAACCTCTCCTAGCTGTGGGTAGGCTATGAATGAAGAGGAATCTCTGGATTCTAGGCCGGCTCCTATAAAATATGGTATATCACTTCCTGATTGAAAACTGAACTGGGAAAAGAGAAAATAGGTTTGTAACTTAAACTTGCATAATAGAAAGGTGATACACCAAGGATAATCAGACTCTTTTATGAAGTTTCAAACTGACTTATACTTATCATATTCTGGTGGATCTTTAGTTATCATTCACTGGTCAATACATAGGTTAATTAAAAATGAATAACTAGGGTTTTCACCACAAGCAATACTCCTCCCATTAAAAAAAATGCACTTTCCACAAAAGGCTTATATTTCTACAATATAGAATAGGAATTGCTATAATTCACTAGTATATACTTGCAAAAGCATTACTCTTATATGCAGAAAATTGAAAACAGGAACTTTAAACAATGATCACAACAAGAAATATGAGTACATAAGGTAATTTTATTCTCCTCCAAAAGTCTATGTGAAAACTACATTCATGAATTCCAGAATCATGTCAAAGAATGGTAAAATTCACTTGCATAACAATGGAATCACACATGTGTAACTATAATGGAATACAAAGAAAGATGGATTTCAGCAGTAGGAACTTGAAAATTCACTAAACACTAATCCTCTCCTCCAATTGACTCCCCTCAACAATGAAAAATGAACTCCCTAAATAGCCAACATGGCTTATTCAAAAAATCTTTCCCTCCAAAACATAAGGTTTTTTAAAACTATATTAAAACACCCTAAGTTTAACAACCCCCACTTTAATCACTTTAATCACCATTGTGGAGGTTACATTTAATTCAAACACATCAAATTCGAATGTGAAGAAAAAGGTTATTAAAACCCGACTTTCCACTTTGCAAAGTTTTTTTATTTTCAACTATTGGCATTTGACTTGACCATAGTTATAAACACCACTGCCGATCCTTAGGAGGTAACTATAGTTTAGTTGATGTGTTGTGTCGACATGACTGTTTTCACTAAAGAGGTGATCTGCATTTATCAAGGCACTTAAAGTACCAAGGTGGCAATTTTGAAAGAACGCCGATGCTCTGTCACTAACATTGCATTTATCAACTGACAGCGGAACTCAACAGATAGTAAAATACACTACATTTTATCTGTCGGCCTCATTTGCATCTTAGGGTTTTATGCTTTCACCTCTGTGTTGCCGCCATGTTGCAAGTGAAAATTGGATTTTTTTGTAACATCTTCTATGTTTGCAAAGAGAAACTTGGAATTTGTTGAAATGGAAAGCGAGAAAACTCCGTTAATGCAACTGGAGTCTCACTCTACATTGAAGGCCACAGCTTTCAATCTTGCTCAAACCCGAGCCCTGACTGTAAGTTTACATCTGTCATTTTCTTTGATGCTGGGGTTTCTTGCTGATATCGTGCCATAAAATATGGTACTGAACAATGAACTTGCAGTTTATTTGATGTATTTCCACCACGGTTTTTTTGAATCTGCAGTCTATCTGAAGCTCTGTTTGTTGGAACCACCACTTCCTTTGTAAATGACACCATGGCCACCTTGGAATGGTTTGGAGCTGTGGCAGAGGTGTCAAACCCATGAACTTTCTGACAACTGGGGATATCCTCTCCCACAACTTCAGACTCATCCCCAGCTGTCTGTGTAATACGGAGCCGCCACCATTGCATCGACTATGAACTGGGGATATCCTCTGCCACAGTTTCAGACTTATCCCCAGCTTGTTGTGTAATCTGGTCTTTCTTGACAACTCACCATGTGGGTTTTCATCAGCATTAAATATGTAGGCTTATGACTGAGAAATGCAGTGGGTTTACAAAATTTCGAGCTCTATGACATCTTTCAGTTATAAGCTTTACACCTTTCATGCTAGTTGTTGTAGTTACACTTCAAGTTTATGAGGGAGAACACCATGCATCTGCAGATAAGTTGATTTCTCTGTCATTTTGTCTGTTCATTTAATGAACTTGTTTGCATGTTTGAAAAGTTACTGTTTTCTAACCCTCTATTTTGTTTCCGTCTGAACAATAAAGCACAAAATGTGCTGTCTTCTTTCTGCAAAATATGTTGAAACAACTGTCTGAAAACATATAAATGTCATAAATACACTTACGGTTTTTTGAATAAAACAGTGTGTTTCATTTCTTTGTAACACTACATATACTGTAGATGCACTGATGCTTTCTGAGAGATACCCGATATGATGACAGAAAGTGACATTTTTATTTGTTCATTTCATGAACCTCTCTGCATGTATCATTATCCTTGGCTGCTATTTGATGTCGAGGTCATCACTGTTTGATGTCGACTATAGATGTACCATTTACATTGTCTTAATGTTTTTAGAATAAAACATCATTACTGTTGTAAGATAAATGCCATAAAATATGGAAAACATAGACATGTTCTCGTGAGATGATATCTTGTTGTCTTAAAAAACACAAACATATTACATTAGTGAATACTCTGAAGCATTTTTCTGGCATCATATACACAACAATTTGAATCATGTTGTTTACAACTTGGAACATTAAAACCAAAAAAAACCCATAGGGTTTGAGTACGGGCTCGTGACTCCCATGGATTTTAAATTGAAACCCTAATGTGTAAACAGTGATTTACATGAATGTACAACCTTTTGTTCAAAACCTCAATCTGAGATGTACACTCTGCATAAAGTAATCCTCTGCTCATTTTTGCAATTCTCACATTCCCTGCTTTATGCTTAGAATCTATTATCATTCTTTCATTTTGCATAATCTCTGTATGTGACATTTCAACTTAGACTTTCTAAGTGCACTTCAATCAATGTATAACAGTCAGATGAATGTAAAAATGTACTTACTGCAACAACATCTTTCA
>MU225481.1:479010-493122 GCA_018584345.1 Thuja plicata
GATAAAAATTGGAAGGTCTCAAAAGGTTCCTTAGTAGTAGCAAAAGGTGTGAAAGTAGGCACCTTATATCTTTGTACATGCAATATTGTTCCTTCTACTTTAATTGTTACAGAGAAAAATGAATGTTCAGGAACAGTTGCTGCAGTTGAGCAGGTTGAACACGAAATAATTGTTGTGGATACATAAACAACACTATGGAACAACAAACTTGGGCACATGAGTGAGAAAGGTATGAAATTACTTCACTAAAAGAAAGTTTTACCAGGTCTGAAATGTGTAAATTTAGATTTCTATGAAAGTTGTGTGTATGGGAAACAAAAGAGAGTTAGTTTCTTGAAGGGTGGGAAGGAAAAGAAAGATTATAAGTTAGAGCTTGTGCATACAGATGTATGGGGGCCAGCTTATGTATCTTCCCTTGGTGTCTCTTTGTATTATGTTACTTTCATTGATGATGCAACTAGGAAAGTATTGATTTATTTCCTTCGGCAGAAATCTGATGTGTTTGAAACTTTTAAGAAATGGAAAAGCTTGGTTAAAAATGAGACTGGTAAAAGATTAAAATGTCTCAGATCTGATAACAATGGTGAGTATTGTAGAAAATAATTTGAAGATTATTGTCCCTCTAATGGTATCCGTAGGCAAAAAATGGTTCCAAGAACTCCACAAGAAAATGGAGTGGTTGAACGCATGAACAGGACAATAATAGAGCGTGCAAGGACTATGAGATTGCATGCTAGGATCCCCTTAAACATGTGGGTAGAGGCTGCAAATATTGTTGTTTATTTAATCAATAGAGTTCCCTCTACTCCTTTGGGTTGTGGTATTCTAGAGGAAGCATGGACTGGTAAGAAGGTAAGTTATTCTTTTCTCATAACCTTCGATTGTGAAGCATTTGCACATATAGATTTTGAAAATAGAACCAAGCTAGAAGAAAAATCAAAGAAATGTGTATTTGTTGGATATGGCATTGATGAATTTGGATATAGACTTTTCAATTTTGAGAATCGTAAAATTGTAAGAAGCAAGGATGTCATATTCAATGAGAAAGTGTTGTACAAAGATCTGTTGCGACACCATGAGAAGAAAGACACAAATTATGTAGAGTTGGATGATACTCCAAAAGATAATGTTCCAGTAATTCCTTACGCTCTGCAAAAAAAAAAAAAAACAACAACAAATACCACCCACCCCAGTGAATGTTAGACGGTCAACAAGGCTAAGTAGACCTCCAAATAGATTTTCACCTTCTTTGTATTCTATTTTATTAACTGATGTTGGTGAACCTAATTGTTATAATGAAGCTATGCAGGTGGATACAAAGCTTCAGTGGGATTCTACAATGATAGATGAAATGGACTCCTTGCTAAAAAATCAGACTCGGGATTTATGTAAGTTACCTGCAGGTAAACGGGCTTTGCAAAATAAATGGGTTTACAGGTTGAAAGAAGAAGATGGAGGTAAGAAAAGATTTAAAGCCAGATTAGTCGTAAAAGGATTTGCATAGAAACATGGTATTGATTTTGATGAGATGTTTTCTCCAGTTGTTAAAATGACTTCTATTTGTATTGTTTTAAGTATTGTGGCTACTGAAGATTTGCATTTAGAGAAGCTTGATGTTAAAACAACTTTTCTTCATGGTTATTTGAATAAAGAATTATATATGGTACAGCCACAGGGATTTGAGGTCAAGGGTAAGGAGAGTTTAGTGTACAAATTGCAGAAAATTTTATATGGCTTGAAGAAAGCACCTCGACAATGGTATATTAAGTTTGATACTTTTATGAATGAGAATGGATACACTTGATATAATTCTGACCATTGTGTTTATTTCAAGATGTTAAATGAGGAAAACTACATTATTTTATGTTTATATGTTGATGATGTGCTTGTAGTTGGGTTTAAAATGGATCATATTAAGGGGTTGAAGCAACAATTAGAAAAATGTTTTGCTATGAAGGATTTGGGGGCAGCCAAACAAATCCTTGGCATGAAAATTTGCAGAGATAGGAAGAACAGAAAATTAACTCTATCTCAGGTTGATTATCTTGAAAAGGTGTTGCAAATATTCTCCATGAAGGATGCCAAAGTTGTCACTACACCTTTGCCTAGTCATTTGAAATTGACTAAGGAGATGTGTCCAAAGACACCAGAAGAAGAGGCTAAAATGACCAAGATACCTTATGCTTCTGGTATAGGGAGCTTAATGTATGCTATGGTATGTACTAGGCCAGACATTGCACATGCAGTGGGAGTCATTAGCAGGTATATGATTCACCCTAGGATTAAGCATTAGATTGCAATCAAATGGATTCTCATATATTTGAGAGGTACATCTAATAAGTGTTTACACTTTGGGGGATCTACTACTACTATTCATGGCTATGTTGACTCAGATTTAGCAGGAGATATAGATACCAGGAGGAGTACTACAGGTTATGTATTTACTATTGGTGAGGAAGCAGTGAGTTGGATTTCTCGGTTACAAAAGGTGAATGCTTTATCCACTATAGAGGCAGAGTATATTTCTGCTACTATGGCAGCCAGGGAGATGATATGGCTTCAATTATTCATGGAAGAATTGGGACATCCACAGACGGATAACTATCTGTATTCAGACAGTCAGAGTGCCATTCATCTTGCGAAGAATTCTACTTTTCACTCAAAGGAAAAGAACATACAGTTGCAGTATCATTTCATTTGGTCAGTTTTGGATAATGGGTAGTTAAAGCTAGAAAATATTTATAAAGATGATAATCTAGCAGATATGTTTACAAAGGTTGTAACGAGGGAGAAGCTGAATTCTTGTTTAGCTTCGGTTGGTCTTCTAGATTCAATAGACTAATAGAACAATAGAGTCTAGGAAGGTTGGATCCAGTGGGAGCTTCACAGGGTAGCGGTTTAGCTACAAGATCAATCTCCAAGTGGGAGAATTATTGGTTTATGTGGAGTTTGATCAATCCCCAAGTGGGAGATTGTTATATTGTGGTGACTGATCAGGAAAGTGATTTACCTTTTTACAAGGCGTGGGGTTCGAGGGTTTGGGGGAGGAGCCCTCGAGAAATTTTTTTTTATTCTTATTTCGGCCAATTTTGGGACCGACATGTTCTAACCCTAAAGTGACATAAATTTTATATAAATTGGCTTACGGTTAGGGTTTCATTATTATGTTGTTGTTTTACAATGCTATTGAGCTATAAGGGATCTACGGATTGCGATCTAATTGTAATCAGTGGATAAGAATAATATTGGACTTTGTTGTTTGGTGGATGTAGCCCAGGGACTGGGTGAACCACGTTAAATCTTTGTGTCTTGTGTTCTCTTCTGGTTTGGTTTATTATTCTCTATTATTGGTTGTTATTTTTGCATGTAATTGTTATTTCTGCCTTGTTAATCCTAACAAGAACATGACCCCCCTTTAGCAAAGAAAAATTGCATGCATTTATTGAATTTTTCTAATATTTTGACCTCTAGTTGATCTCCCTATTTTAGTCATACTACATGTTGAACTTTCATCTACCATTCCCACATTTCCCTCATTCGAGGAAGATAGATCTGACAAGTACCTATTTGGTGGTTCCTGCAACCCATCAAATGAGATATATAGTTGGTAAGGAGTGAGATATTTTGCTAAATGAGGGTAATGTTGATGAAGTCGTCCATAAAATTGATGTTGAGGGTAGTACTGTTAAATCATGAGAAAGTTAATACCTTATTATTAAACCACTCAATGAAGATGGGCATAAAGAGAAAGAAAGAAATTAATAAACTATTTCTATAGGGTGTATTGACTTATTCTTTCTGATCCATATTACTGTGTCGGATCCTCATCAAAGGGATTAAATTTCTTGCATATGTGAATCATTTATCTCAAGTTAGCTAAAAATTACATGATACGAATGCTACAAATTACGTAGAAGATAACACGAACAATATGCAAGATTGTAAACATGAAAAAATTACCTTTACCTTACATATGGAATGCAAGATCATCAAAAAAAGGGGTGATTATGTGTGTAGTCAATTTTCTTGTTTCCAGAAAGGGTGACAATCAAACAAAATATATACTTGTAATCAACAACAATTAATTGAGCATCATAAGCAATGCATTGGTAATCATAAATCAAATATGTTGTAATAATTAGAATTGAACACAATGAATTAATTATACCATTCCATTAAAGTTGAATACATCAATAAATCAATATTAAATATATATACTAATTAATATAAATATATATAAATAATTAAATCACATACCTTGTACATTTCAATCATGTCATTGAGCATCTTCTTCATCCATCTCATCATCATTTCCATCATCATCATAATTATCATCATCATCATCACTACTATCATCATCATCATCTTCTTCTTCTTCTTCTTCTTCTTCTTCTTCTTCTTCTTCTTCAGTTTCTTCTTCTTCCATCACATTATACTTTACTGGCCTTCCTCTTGGATCATGTCTAACAACAAATGACAATCCCAATTTATGTGGAACCTCTAAGTAAAAAAATTTCTCACATTGGCTTGGAATAACATAGGGCTCATCTCCAATTGTCTCAAATGACCTTGTATTAATAATTGTAAATCTATTATCATGTTGAATAACAGTTCTATCAGGATCATTTTGATTCAGTCATAGCCTGTACCATTTGACGATGAATAGAACTAATTTGAAGGAGTTAAAGTCACACTCAAGTATATCATCCAAGATGCCATAGTATCAATTTTGAGATTGTTGAGGTTGTATGTCATTTCTAGATGAAATATTAGTGACCTCGAAGACTGCAGTTATCCCAGAATCACAAGTTTTCTTCATGTCATCCAACTTTTTTATGCGAAATTTGTGGCCATGATAGTACATAGCTTTGTGGTACTTGACTTAGAATTTTTCAAGCGTGTGAAAATTATTTGCATCATGAGTTGATATGAAACATATGGGTCATGATCATTAATAAAATTTTACGTACCTGTCTACCTCTTAAATCATATGCTAGATCAATTACCATTGGCGTAACATTGGAATCTCCATTACGATGAGCTTCTCTAACCAATGAAGAAAAACCTTCCCATGTTAATGAGCAACCATTTTTCTAACATCGTTCAATCCATACCATCATCCAATCAAGATTGTTCGCAATATACAAATGTATTACATCTCACTCTCGACCAACTATATAAAAAAATAGACCGATTACAAATAAATTATATTGAATATTTATAAGAATCAATTAACTACAATAAAATCTTATAATTACCTCTCGCTTTCTTCAATCTACATTTCCCCATCAAGTACTCCCCTTCAAATTTGTTAATGGATTTGGGATCCCAAATACGATCTACATGGATGTTTGTTGCAAACTTAGGAAGATATTCACTAATGTACACCATGGTCTGGTATACCATATATCCCTCCACCATAGAACCCTCAGGATGTGCTCTCTATCAAACCAAGCCCTTCAAAAATTTCAAGTGCCTCTTAACCATCCACATTGACCTAGTTTTTATAGGTCCATAGAATTCAATCTCCTCAACTTGATGTATGAGGTAGTGTTGTGCATTGAAAAAAGTTGAAGGAGAACACTTTTGCATTTCACACATAAGATGAGGAATTTTTCTCTTCCAATATTTTATATCTTCTTTATTGATTTCTTTCAATGAAAACCACCTCATGTATTTTCCAAAATCATATATAACTTGTTTGACACTGTTGTCAAATTGGTGTGGGAGAGATAGAGGTAGAACGTACTGCAATAATTGTAAAATTATCTTTTCAATATTTTATAAAATAATACAATCAAAACTACATGTAGTATACAAATATATAGTGAATACAAAATAACATGAATTACCTTAATAAATGTATGTCAATAGTGTATTTTCATCCCTGGCCCAAATTCACTTTTCTTTAATATGAGATTGTTTATGTTCGCAACAAATCCTATGGGTAATTGTATTTTTTGTATGACCTCTTTTATAGCATTGCTCTACTGCTCCAACAATAACCAAGGAAGGGCACTTATATCAATCTGGTCTCCATTGTTATTTGATCGAATGACATTTTTCATTGCATGGTTGGATTCTTCAATGTCACTACAAATTTTGACAATTTTGTCTTTTTCACGCCTTCCATCCAATATTTTCCATAATGTCTCTGTTACATTCTTTCAAATATGCATAGCATCAAACAAATGCACGATTGGGAGTTTCTCATAGTACGACAACCTACTAAATTATGTAGGACAACTTTTTAGTCCTTTTTGAATTTGGTCATTACTGCCTTGATGACCTTCACGAGCATCAATTACATCATCAATAAACAAAACACAATATCAAAATATAAATTTCAAACAAAAACCATCAGATGGAATGACATTACCTTGACAATTTATTCTATTATATTGTAACTTCCATAGGCAAGGTTTCATTCTCTATGGCTTTGATGTAGTCTTTTCTTTCCCATTGAAAAGATGTTTTTGGGTAATTCAGTACTTATGATTTCTGTGGAGAAAGTGTCTATACTCATCGAACACCTACTTTCCTAAACTTTTTGTATGACAAAATTTAATCTTTGGACCACAAACTGGACATGCAATTTTTTCCTTTGTCTGAAGAACTACAAGATCATGTATAATTGGATTAAATATGTTAATTTTGTGTTAGCATTATAACATACCAAAAAAGAGGTGTTAACAAGAGAACATACCACAAAAATGTGCTAGCCCAGGGGCATCATGTATTGTCCATACAAGCATTCCATGTAATTGAAATTGTCTTTGTCCTATTGGTCTAGAGATGTCATACATAGTGACCCCATTCTGTAACACCATCAACTCGTCGATAAGGGGCTCAATATATACATTCATATATTTAACTTGGTACTTACCTAGTTGAATTAACAAAAACATTACATAATTAATATGACCATTTTGATAGATTATTTATAATAAATTAATTTAGATGACTATAAAATAAAAAAATACCTAGAACAATCATTGCCAACATTATGTGCTCCCTCTTTATGGACATCCAAGGAGGAATTTTATTGTTGATAACAAAAATAGGCCACACCAAGTAAACAGATCTCATCTCTCCAAAGGGATTGACACTGTCCATTGCCAATGAAAGCCCGAGATTACGAGGTTCTTCTTTAAAGTGTGGCCAAGTCTCCTCTATTTCCTTAAATGTTGAACCATCTATATGCATTCGCATAATGTCATCTCAACTTCTATCGCATGCATGGTAATCCATAAATTGCACCAAGCTAGTGCACCTAAATAATCATTGCAGACATGGAATAATGAGAATATATCTAAGAACCTTGCAAGACACCTTTTTTGTTATTTGATCTGATCGATATCTACTAATATGAAAATTAGGGCATTCTATTGCAAATTCATATTTTTCTATGATATATAATATAATCATTTGGACATGCATGTATTGTTTGATGCTCCATTCCAATATCTTTCATAATGGCAGATAATTCTCGATACGAGAGAGGTTGAATTTTTGATGGTGGTAACAAACACTCACCTATCAACCTATGACCAAAAATATAATTTGTTAATATAAAGAATATTAATTGGTACATGATTCACCCTTTGTTAACTATAAGTAAACTATGACTAAAAATATGAAAAAATATGACATATATGGCATACCTTAACATACGTGTGATTGCTACATTAGATATAAACCATTCATAACCTTCAAGTTCACCAACAACAATACAACGGAAAGAATAGTTGTTTGGGAGCCTTCGTATAGGTGCTTTTATGTCTTCTCAAGTATAGGTATATCAAGGTCATCTTCACCATCATCATCAGTTGCGCCAGTACCATCATCTTGATCACGTGATCATCTTGATCATCATGATCTTCTTCCATGGGATCATTACCTTCTACTTCGATATTCACACCTCCATGTTCCCTCATTTGGAAATCCACATTCTCTGGATTGTCATGGTCCATAACATGAAGCCCAGGGTGGTTGACCTATATCAAAATAATGAACTTAAATTAACCATGACCATGATGTCATCATCATTCATTTCTTATGTATATAAATTGTTAAAATAATATATTAAAATACATACCAATGGACGAAATTCATTTCCCCTTTCAATGTGACCATGTTGCCTACAATGCTCCTTAGTTGTTTTGATTAGATATCTTTGAGTCTTTAAGCCCTTGCAAATTTTGTAGGGACAATAACATTTTCCATCACCTTTTATTTTAAAGTTAGACCACAATCCAACAATTATCTCCTTATTTTGTGTTGGGTTGATATTGTTAGACATGGTCTTTCTTGAATGGAATGACTCGTTACTTGTACATTGACTAGAATGTTGGTGGAAGAAGTATGATTTGTTTGCAACTTGCAGATACAGACACTGAACAACCATTTTCTCAACTCTAATTTTCTCAACACAAAGGGACATTTATCATAGCCATAAAAACCTGATTATTTTTAAGTGGAATACACCAAGGAGTACCATCATAAATATTGACTGTTTACAATCATGAATAGTAAACCTAAATTAGATAGCTCATTTTTTTATCAGCATGTGTAGTCTTGCAATATCAGCAAATGTGTAGTCTCAGAACTATCCATTTCTCTGTGTATATGAAAAATGAATGAAATATCAAGCTAAAATAAAACATTGAACAAAATACTATTCCACATAGAGTGAATGAAATATACCATCAAAAGAAGGTGAAATCCACAATTGGCACAAATTCAGACAGGTAAAAAGTCAAATTCAAGGCCTAATTTATCAAGAACAACAAAAAATGCGAAACCCCACAATCAAAAACATGAAACCTAATAAAAAAACACTACAAAACTTGATTGGGATAGTGGAATTTATAAAGTAAGGATAGGTGAGAGGATCAATCAAATAATAAAAAAAAGAAACACACTTTTTCAACAATGTTCAAAATCATTAGGACTACAGAAAAATCATTAAGACTATAGAAAATCAAGTTCTATAAATGGATGATTCTTATGCTTTGCCATTACAACAATTGAGAATTCATCATTTGGTACTTCTTGGTGTATTCTATTTAAGTATATCAGGCACAAAGTATTCCATTTATATATGTTCAATTTTTTCCCAGTAATGATTTGGGGAATGCAATCATGTAAAACACAAACTAATATTATTATTGTGTTATGTAAAACACAATCATGTAAAATCCATGCATATACAACCTTCACTTGTGCATATAAGAGTTTATCAGAGAAGGTATATGAATAGGTGACAAACATGCAAATTTGACCAAGCATTACTGGGAACTTGACCCTGCAACAAATGGACTTGTGATTATTTTCACAATAGTACATTTGTTGCAGGGAAAGCTCCCAGTAGTGCTTAGGAAAATCTACATGTTCATCACCTATGCATATACCTTCTCTGGTGGGAGGAGTCTAATGTTGTATAGTATTTCATTGTCATTGTATATGAGATCATGGGTATTATTATGAAATAAGTTGGTGTTTTTGGGTGTTTAAGGCCTTGAAAAGGTCATAGTCAATGTAAGAGTTGATCAGAGAAGGTATATGCACAGGTGAAAAACATGCAGATTTGACCAAGCAATACTGGGAGCTAGACGCGAAAGCAAATGGACTTGTGATGATTTTCATAATAGTACATGTGTTGCAGGGTAAGCTCCTAGTAGTGCTTAGGCAAATCTACATGTTCATCACTTGTGCATATGAAGTGGCTCTAAATGGCAGATACAATCACTGAACAACCATTTTATCAACTCTAATTTTGTCAACACAAAGGGACATTTATCGTAGCCATAGAAACATGTTTATGTTTAAATGGAATACACCAAGGAGTACCATCATAAATATTGACTATTTACAATCATGAATAGTAAACCTAAATCAGATACCTCATTTTTTTATCAATATGTGTAGCCTCACAATATTAGCAAATGTGTAGTCTCAAAACTGTCCATTTCTCCGTGTATATGAAAATGAATGAAGTATCAAGCCAAAATAAAATATTAAACAAAATAGTATTCCACATAGAGTGAATGAAATATACCATCAAAAGAAGGTGAACTCCATAATTGGCACAAACTTGGACATGGGCAAAGTCAAATTCAAGGCCTAATTTATCAAGAACAACAAACAATGTAGAACCCCACAATCAAAAACATGAAATCTAATAAAAAAACACTGCAAAACTTGATTGGGACAATGGAATTCACAAATTAAGGAAAGGTGAGAGGATCAATCAAATAATCAAAAAAAAAAACACACTTTGTCAACAATGTTCAAAATCATTAGGACTATAGAAAAATCATTAATACTATAGAAAATCAAGCTCTAGAAATGGACAGTTCTGATGCTTTTCCATTACAACAATTGAGCATTCATCATTTGGTACTTCTTGGTGTATTCCATTAAGTATATCAGGGATAAAGTATTCCATTTATAAATGTTTAAATTTTTGCTAGTAATGATTTGGGGGATGCAATCATGTAAAACACAAACTTATATTATTATTGTGTTATGTAAAACACAATCATGTAAAACTTGTGCATATATAACCTTCACCTATGCATATAAGAGTTGATCAGAGAAGATATATGCACAGGTGACAAACATGCAAATTTGACCAAGCATTACTAGGAACTTGACCTTGCAACAAATGGACTTGTGATGATTTTCACAATAGTACATTTTTTGCAAGGTAAACTCCCAAAAATATGCATGTTCATCACCTATGCATATACCTTCTCTTAGGCTGGAAGGGAAAAAAAAGGTGGCAATCAAGCAAACTTGGACTTGAATTTTTTAATTTGGAAAGAAATGAGCCCTCAACTACAATAAAATTTTCTCAATTGAAAATTATTCTTTGAACATGAAAGATTCCAGAAAAAATGTTGAGGGACTTCATAAGTTACTCAAACACAAGACCAACTAGGCCTTCTCTAGGATCATTCCCTTTGATCCAATGCAAGCTTTCCCAAATCAAAGTTCACAAAAGACTTATGAAGCCACCACCTACTATACACCATTGAAATAATCTTCAATGTCCCTCAATAAGTCATTGGAATCATCCAAGCAAGTTAAAAAACTCAAAAATCCCAAACCGAGTGCTTTCTAGGCCTATTCTCCTCGTAGCCCTGCCAGACCAGTTTTCCTAGGATTTCACAAAACTTTCCCAAAACACTATGGAAAATAAGGGAATATCTAAATACCCTTTTTAGATCTACATAAAATATCCCAAATCCATATGCAACTCCTTTCGACCATCTATACAAACAATTTCTAGTGTACATGCTTTTACCCCTCCAATAGGTCTCCAAATACAAAGCAACTCTTATTTGCACATCCACCCTGACTTCCTAATCCATACACAGAGTCTAGATACATCCCAATCCAAGTATTTTCAACTTTTCAAGATGATTCAATAAGTTTTAACATCCCAACAACAAAACCCTCCATTTAAGGTATACAAACCTAGGGCTCTCTCAAAGTGACCATTCTCATCACTTCCCAACCAAACTAATGGTTCAAACACCTTTACATCAATATATTATGACCATCCATGCCATAAAACAAGGTCCTCATGTGGAAAAATGCTTCAATCTATGACTGTCCCAAAGGTAAGTGACCTTTACAAGGCTCCTTCCAAGCAATCAATGTTCTTAAACTCAACTCCCCTATTCTCATTCAGTGTTACAAGGCTCCTTCCAACTGTTTGGACTTATCATGTTATCAATTTATCACTATACACCTTTTTTGCACATATATCTATGTATGACTATATCTCTGTATGAATTTAAACCTAACAATATATAAAAGGAAGCAATTCTCACAATAGAAGAGATCACATACCTTGATTAGCATAAAAACCAAAGAATTACCATATGATGAATTCTGATGGTTATTGTTGGTGATCATCCTATAGAAAATAAAAAATTTCTGAAATCACTTCTTCATCATACCCAAAGTGAATAGTTATTCAACAAATCTTTGAAACAAAAAATAATGAACATTTTGTTCACACACAAGGCATAAAACTTTCAGCAAATCTGGGAGCCCAGAAAGAATAATACATAATGCAATTTATGGTGCCAAAAAAGAATATACAATGGAATTATGGCAGCCAATTAAAAATATAAAAAAATAAAATAATGGGGCCCTCTCTGGCTTCAAATTAGCACTATGGCGATGGAGGGACAATGTTTGCACCCATTGGAGAAAATATCAGCAAGGTAATTGGTGCAGGAGCACCCTTGAGAAGCCAGCATGTTTGGTGGTCTCATGTTATTTTGGGTGTGTAAGTGTGTGAAAGACCCTCTTGTAGGGCAATGTAAATACATAAGGTCATGTGGACCAAGAGTGTTTTAGGTAGGTTTCATTTTATGCTTCATGTCATGAGAAAATAGCTCTTTTTGGCTCTATTTAGTGAATTATACTTGATGATGTCATCAAATGTCAGGGTGATGTCATAGAGGTTCTTAGGGTCCTTGGTTACCCTAGGTGGTCTAGCTAAGGTTTGGTAAGTTAGATTTGTGGTAAAACACTTAAAAAGTGTAAGTTGCAAAAAATGTAAAAATGTTGCTATGCAACATTAGCAACTTTTAAAAAGTTGCTGACAACATTTTGTTGTCTAGAGGGTTTTGAAGTTAAAATTGTCTTTTCACTCATCCAAGGAGTGGAACATGTGTTCTAATCATATATAAGGTAGGAAAATCCTAAATTGGGGAGAGGAAGTCATTTGTACAGATTTTGAACTTTGGAGCCAAGAGCTTTTTATGACAGAACAACAGAATTGAAGGATTTTGTGTTTTTCTTGTGTTGTATGGATTAGATTAGGGTCTTTGATTATTGGAGGCCATTTTTGGACATGTTTTAAAGATCTTTCAGTAGGTAGTTTGTTTTTTAGTTGTTTTTCTTTTGCGGTTTGCAAATTCTTTTTGTTTTGGACTGTTTGTTGTCCAGTTTTGAGTGAGGAGCAAAGATGTGGACCTAACTCCACTTCCCACCATTGGTTCTATATAGCCACTTGGGAATGGAGACTAGGTCCATGGAGCTTCAATAATCTAGAAGGAGGAGCTCTGGAAATGCATGCAATTATTTTTAAGAACTTTCCCTAGGCGAGCTAGATGAAGAGCCCGGTAAGGAAGAGCAAGTAACAGTTAGCTTAAAAGTGTAGGGGGTTGTTTGCATGAGCCAAAAGGGCCATGAATGTAATGAATGATTTTATGTAGGTACTCATAAATGTGGAGGAGTACCCAAGACATCAACTTTCCAAGTTTTGAAGCCAATGACCTAAAACTAGTCCAAAAACAAGAAAGAAGCCATTTTCAAGAAACAGGGTGTACGAACAATACTGAGCCCTAAGACCTAGAAAATCCTTGTAGTTTTTTTCTTTACTTGAAGGCTACCACAAGATATTTGGGGGTCCTTTGATATTTTTGCACTGAAAAAGTGTTTTCCTACATTTTAGGAGGCCTAATTGGTGGAAAAAGGCTACAAGGCCTTAAAGATAGGAAACTAGAACTCAATGGAGAAGTGGCTCAACTCGGAATCTTAGAACCCATGTTGCAATCCAAGATTGAAGTGAAATGAAGCCCTCAACCTCCTATAACTCAATTTCATGGTTAGGGCTTGGAAGGTGTAGATGTGAAGAGTTCTTGTAGAACACAAGAATTGTGACCTTGACAAGATAGGAAGATTCTTGGTTGGAGGGAAGGATTGAATCTTTCCAAGTGATAGAGGGTGGATTGAGGAAACCCTAGAGGTCCTAAGAGAGGCCTAATAAGAGTTTCAAGAAAAATCAGAAGGTTTCCAAGGAGTCTCGCTATCAGAGTGGTATCAGAGCCCAAGTTCAAGATTTGGGAAGAAGAAGTAGTGCAGCTAGTGGATGTTGCAGACCAAAGATTCAAGTGAGGAATCTAGTGCATCTAGCAGGATGGTGACCAATGCTAAATTGGCCAAGAAAGTTGAATAAAAAGAAGAGGATAATAGGTTGCTGAGAGAGAGATTGGCTCAAATGGAGATACTCTTGGATGAAGTCTGAGACAAGGCAGATAGAGTAAAGGACAAGGTAGACCAGAAGGAAGAAAAAGAAGCTAAGGA
>MU225481.1:495594-509815 GCA_018584345.1 Thuja plicata
ACTCCAGAGGCTGGTAGAGGTTTTGAAGTATTGAAGAAAAGAGTGGCAACACAACCTATTTTGGTTTTTCCTAATTTTGATAAGTTGTTTACCCTTGAATGTGATGCAAGTGGTATAGCTGTTGGGGAAGTATTGAATCAAGAGAATAGGCTAGTGGCCTTTTATAGTGAGAAGTTGAATGAGGCCAAGAAGAGGTACTCTTCTTATGACCTAGAGTTATATGCATTGGTGCAAGCCTTGATGAAATGGAGGCACTATTTGTTTCCCAAGGAATTTGTAGTTTATACTGACAATAAGGCTTTGAGTTTTATCAATTCTCAGGAGAAGTTGAGCAAAAAACACCTTAAGTGGATGGAATATTTGTAGGCCTATACCTTCACTATCAAACACAAGAAAGGGAAGTTAAATAAAGTGGTTGATGCTTTGAGTAGGAGACTCTTGATAGTCCAAGAAGTGCAGTTGCAAAGTATAGGTATAGAAAGCTTCAAGGAGCTTTATGAAGGTGATGAGGACTTCTCAGAAGCATACAAGGTGTGTAAAGACTTCAAGAACCATTTCCATAGTCAATTTGCAGACTATAGAATTTAGAATGATCTCTTGTTTAGAGAAGGGCAGTTATGTGTTCCAAAGGGATCTATGAGGGAGAATGTTATTCAAGAAAAGCACAATGGCAGCTTAAGTGGGCATTTTGGCATAAATAAGACACTAGAACTAGTGCAAAGGTTCTATTATTGGCCTAGGATGCAGAAGGACATCAGGAAGTATGTGGAGCAATGTTTGATTTGCCAAAAAGCTAAGGGAATCTCATCTAATGCAGGTTTGTATCAGCCCTTGCCCATTCCTAATAGGCCTTGGGAATGTATCAGTATGGATTTTATTGTTGGGCTTCCTAGAACCAAGACTGGTTTAGATAGTATATTTGTGGTGATAGATAGGTTTAGAAAGATGAGTCATTTAATTGCTTGCAAAACCACCCATGATGCCAGTCATATTGCTCATTTGTTCTTCAAAGAGGTGGTAAGAATTCATGGTTTACCTATCAGCATAGTATCTGACAGAGATGTAAAATTTATGGGTCATTTTTGGAAGACCTTGTGGACAAGATTGGGAACCAATTTGTCATTTGGGTTAGCCTACCATCCCCAAACAGATGGTTAGACTGAAGTGATCAATAGAGTGTTAGGAAATATCCTTAGGTGTTTGACAAAGGAGTATGGAGTGATGTGGGATCAGATGTTACCACAGGCTGAATATGCCTACAATGACAGTACAAATAGGACAATAGGCAAAAGCCCCTTTGAAATAGTTTATGGGTTGCACCCTAGAGGTGTGTTGGAGTTGAGAAACTTGGAAAATGCAGAAGGAAAGAGTTCATATGTAGATGATTTTCCTCAATCCATGAAGGAAGTTCATGAGCAAGTGAAGAAGCAGCTCCAAGAGGCTATAGAAAAATTAAAAGCAAAAGTTGATAAAGGGAGAAGAGATCTTCAGTTTGCTATGGGTAATCTTATGATGGTGCATCTTAACAAGTCCAGGTTTCAGAAGGGAGTCCCCACCAAACTTCAAATGAGGAGGATTGGTCCTTGCAAGATTCTTGCAAATTTTGGGCACAATGCCTATAAACTAGACCTGCCATCAAGTTTGGCAATGTCTCCTATTTTCAATGTGTAGGATTTAGTCTATTACAAAGGACCTACACCAGTAGATGCTAGGTTACAGTCAGATAGTAAAGCAATAGCAACAGATGTTCAGATCACCCCTGCACCAACACCAATAGCAGTGAAGATTTTGGACTCTCGGGTGAAGAAAAAGACCAGGCAGGGCCCATACATGGAGCACCTCATTCAGTGGGCAGGAAAGTCAGAAGCTAAGGCTACTTGGGTAGCTGAGAATGAGTTTAAGAAGCAGGGCATTAATCCCAAACTCCTGTCCCTGGAGGTGACTTAAGTTCTTAGCCTTGGTAGTATGGTGCAGGAGCACCCTTGAGAAGCCAGTATGTTTGGTGGTCTCATGTTATTTTGGGTGTGTAAGTGTGTGAAAGACCCTCTTGTAGGGAAATGTAAATAAATAAGGTCATGTGGGCCAAGAGTGTTTTAGGTAGGTTTCATTTTATGCTTCATGTCATGAGAAAATAGCTCTTTTTGGCTCTATTTAGTGAATTGTACTTGATGATGTCATCAAATGTCAGGGTGATTTCATAGGGGTTCTTAGGGTCCTTGGTTCCCCTAGGTGGTCTAGCTAAGGTTAGATAAGTTAGATTGGTGGTAAAACACTTAAAAAGTGTAAGTTGCAAAAAATGTAAAAATGTTGCTATGCAACATTAGCAACTTTTAAAAAGTTGTTGACAACATTTTGTTGTCTAGAGGGTTTCAAAGTTCAAATTGTCTTTGCACCCATCCAAGGAGTGGAACATGTGTGCTAAGCATATATAAGGCAGGAAAACCCTAAATTGAGGAGAGGAAGTCATTTGTACAGATTTTGAACTTTGGAGCCAAGAGCTTTTTATGAAAGAACAACAGAATTGAAGGATTTTGTGTTTTTCTTGTGTTGTATGGATTAGATTAGGGTCTATGATGATTGGAGGCCATTGTTGGGCATGTTTTAAATCTCTTTCAGTAGGTAGTTTGTTTTTTAGTTATTTTTCTTTTGTAGTTTGCAATTTCTTTTTGTTTTGGACTGTTTGCTGTCCAGTTTTGAGTGAGGAGCAAAGATGTGGACCTAACTCCACTTCCCACCATTGGTGATATACGAGCACTTGGGAATGGAGACTAGGTCCATGGAGATTTGATTATCTAGAAGGAGGAGCTCTGGAAATGCATGCAAGTATTTTTAAGAACTTTCCCTAGGCGAGCTAGATGAAGAGCCCGGTTAGGAAGAGCAAGTAACAGTTAGCTTAAAAGTGCAGGGGGTTGTTTGCATGAGCCAAAAGGGCCATGAATGTAATGAATGATTTTATGCAGGTACTTAGCAATGTGGAGGAGTTCCCAAGACATCAAATTTCCAAGTTTTGAAGCCAAAGACCTAAAACTGGTCCAAAAACAAGAAAGAAGCCATTTTCAAGAAACAGGGTGTATGGACAGTACTGAGCCCTGAGACCTAGAAAATCCTTGTGGGTTTTTTCTTTAATTGAAGGCTACCATAAGAAAATTGGGGGTCCTTTGATATTTTTGCAGTAAAAAAGTGTTGTCCTACATTTTAGGAGGCCTAATTGGTGGAAAAAGGCTACAAGGCCTTAAAGATAGGAAACTAGAACTTTATGGAGAAGTGGCTCAACTCAAAATCTTAGAACCCATGTTGCAATCCAATATTGAAGTGAAATGAAGCCCTTGACCTCCTGCAACTCAATTTCATGGTTAGGGCTTGGAAGGTGTAGATGTGAAGAGTTCTTGTAGAACACAAGAATTGTGACCTTGACAAGATAGGAAGATTCTTGGTTGGAGGGAAGGATTAAATCTTTCCAAGTGATAGAGGGTGGATTGAGGAAACCCTAGAGGTCCTAAGAGAGGCCTAAGAAGAGTTTCAAGAAAACTCAGAAGGTTTCCAAGGAGTCTCCCTATTAGTAATGTTCAATGAAAGAATGTTTTAGCAAGCAATAACACCTTGTTTTAATTTCCAAATCCATGCATTTTACTCACAACTCTCATCCAAAATGCTTGCATTCATGGAATAGAAATAACAAGAGATGATTAAAACTATGCATGCCTTCTATCTATCATAAAAACAATGCTCAAATGAGAATAATGTCTAGCTATCTCTTTTCCTTCCAAGAACCAAACACTAATAATGCTCAAGGTGAAGTCTCAACCTCCCAATAAAAATGCTTGCACGCCCAATTTAGTGTTCTATTTTTTTCCAAAGTAACCCAATGCTCTCATTTTCATATGCCCATTTTGGTATTCTTATTCAAAAAATTGTATCTTACATTAATGTATCATGTTTATATTTCTATGGCCTTTCCCAAGGCTTTAAAGTCAATTAGCTAATATTATTATTTCTTTCTTTTCAGTAAAGTTTATGACTAAACTTATCTAAGTTTAGGCCCTATCTAACCCATAATAAACTTACCTTGGGCTTTAAGCTAGGAATAAAATCAACCATAACATACAACCAAGACCAACCATAACCTACATTTTGTTAATGATAGACTTAAAATGACCATCACATATATATGACACTAAAATATCACATGCAAAAATCATTGATACACAAAATTGGGTGCAAGTGACTTAATAACAAAACCTAGGTACCAAGCCATGAAAATGTACCTTCAGCCTATTAACCTCTTATCACTTACCCACTGCCACATCAGTCTAGGGTTCCTAGTGATCCACCACCTATTCCTACCTCCACAAAAAGGGATCAACAACATCTACCATGAAATTGGGACTTCACCCATCATTTTTTATTGTAGCTCAAATCGCTAAATATATTTTATTTAGTTCAATCTTAATTTTCTCCTATTTTCACTTATGTTCAAAGTCCTACTCATTGATATAATCAATGCATCTCCCTAAGGTTGGTTACAAATTCAATATTTTTCATTGCATCAACATTTGTTAATATTATGGTCTTGAAGGAAAGCTAATATCATGTTAATATTGCATTGAAAATAATTAAATAAAAGTGAGATACATTCAAAGGACAACTTGGAAAAATGATTATATAATAATGAGGATGGCTTGTCTCATATTTAATATGATGGAACTTGTGTTGATGGCGACCATGGTTTAGGCGGCTGAATATTATATCAACAAGTGCCAACTTGCTTATGCAAGTCGGTTGTCTCATGGCCATACAAGTGCACAGTTAGAATACCTCATGAGTTAACAAAAAAAATCTTTGTTAAGGATGTGCAACAGGACTTCTTGTAAGGAGATAAGATTCATGGGGATTGTGGAAAATATACTATTATAATACTAGAAACTGTGGGTATAGATTTTCTCTTGGAACATTGCTTTTGAAATTTTACTCAACACATGCAGAAGGCATTCGTTTCTAGTACTCGTACTATCCAGTATCATTATTCTTGCTACATCTGTCATTTAAAAATGTTTTATTATAACATGGACTGATCTTGTACATAGGGTCAAAATGTTAGAAAATAGGATCACCAAACAAATAGGTAACGCATGAAAATGGATATAGTTGTACAATTTTATGCATTGACATAATAATATACAATAGATGGAAATAGAAGAAGAATTAATATATTATACAGATCCATAGGAGGATTATATTCTTGACTACCTTGATATAGGATGTGATGGGAAATTAATCTTTCCTAAAAATGATGGTCCAACCACCATGTAACTGCATTCTAATTACATGTTTAATAAATACATATTTGATCAAAGTATTTTAATTTTTGAAAACTTCCCCTTAGCCAAGAGTTGGTAGATGAATGTTAGTCTAATAAATACCTTCTAATCACCCATCTAAATCATGAATAACAAGATACCAAACAAGGTCTACATTTGTGAACAACCCCTCTCAGACCAGAGTCTATAAAATAACTTGATTTTTTATTGAGTATTGCTTTACAATGTGCCCCAAATCAGATATACAATTTTTTCTTTCAAGGGTATGATTTCCAAAACAAAGCACATACCTTTTTCCCACTTCAACTTCACCCCCTAAAAATTCTAGGGATACTCATATGCATCTACAAAAGAACATATTTGCAACTCTTTCCTTGGATGGACTATGCTACTCCATGAACTTATTTAGTTCCGATTTGAAATGTGAAGCTCTACATGTGATGGAGCTACTAATTCAGACTTCAAGTTCAGCTCTTAGAGTCGTGCACTATCAGTGACACTCTTCTAATAGGACCATTGGAGAATTGAATCATCTCAAAGTCCTATTGTCATTATATCATTGTTAAGTTTTGAATCTTTGATTCAATGTATTTGATCAGGACATTGCATGAGGGTACATGATCCCTTCTACTCCTATTAGCAAGTTTGGTTGTTTTGGTTTACAATATGCCTATGTTTTTTATTTTCTCATTTCCTTTGACCTGATACATTAGTTTAGGAGTTTTCCATCCCTTAGGTTTGTTACTCTAAGCCCATGCGTCAAATTTTTACTATTTCAAACATTTGTTTCCAGCCATGTGTTCATGATAGAGTTTTCTTATTCATAATCTCATAGGCATTTCATGATAGAATTTTCTTATTCATAATCTTGTAGGCATTCATGTGAAAACCAAACCACACTAGCTTGTCAAGTCCTTAGACACCTCTTATCAAAATAATGTACATTTTTTCCACTACAAAACCAATCAATATAGTGTTATTAACACTTAATCATGTGTTCTCAATAGTGAATAGTGAAACACAATAAAGGTTGAGCAACACCTTAACAGACTATTGTAAGTGCAGAGTCAAATCTTTAATGTCTCATTTAGCTAGTCATAACACAATTTTCATGCCCAACACTATTCAATATTTTCCTTAAGAACCTTTGCTGATCTTTTGTTTATTAGACAATGATTAGGGTTTGCATAACACAGTGCAATATCGCTATCTAACTATAAAATCCTCAGTGTAGAGTAACATCTCAGAAAATAAATTTAGAATAGCAGGAAGGAAATCAATTAACAAACAATCAAGCATCAATATATAATTCAATTCATCAATTCAAGGAAAAATTCTATAAATACACTCAGCAATACATATAATTTCATAAATTCATTCAAGAATTATTCCTAAGAACATTCAAATATTATTCAAGGGATTGATTGTCAATCCATCAAGAAATATTATTTAGTAATGATCTAGAAAATATACCATGCCATCATTTTTGAACTCTAGTTGGTACTTGTGAACTAAATGGATACCTCCTGAGTTAGAAAAGTCCACGATTTTACCAAAAATTCTATGTTGCCGTGAAACTGAGAAGACACAGAGCCCTCATCTTTTTTGATTGAAATGAAACTTGGAAGAAATTATTGGCCAAAATAAAATTCTTAGGAAGAGAGTGAGTCAACCAAGTAGTTATCATCCAAAATTTCAATTCTTCACCATCAAATTATTTTCCTAATAATCTATAGATTTGTTACCCCTGATTTTTGACTCATACCCTACGTTTTATCATTTCCCAAAATCAGGAGTTTACCATCTTAAAAGAAAAAATATCTTCTTATCTTACAGTTCGGTTTGCATTTTCTCCTTGTCAGTTGAACTTGAATCTTGAACTTACTTAGTTCAAGGTTCAAGGTTCAAGGTTCAATTTCGCCTTGTGGTGTGTTTTGCCTTTCTTTGTTTTAATGTGAAAATGAGCGGCGCAGTTTGCAAAGTCCAACCTCTCGTTGAACTCTGAATCTTGAACTTGCCTAGTTCAAGGTTCAAGGTTCAATTGCGGGCTTCATCTTGCATAAAGTGTGTAGACTTTAGGTTTTTGTCGCTCATGTGGTCTTTTGTAAACACACAAAAAGGAAGTAATGTTTTATTACCCGTTGAACTTAATTTGTGAACTAGGCTATATCAAAGTTCACAGTTCAACCCTAGCTTGCGTGTTGAAAAAGTGAATAGACAACGGTGATGTGAGCGAAGTGATAGTTGGCGGGTGATAATTTTATCCGCATGTGTTCAGGATATAATCATTATTAGATGTGACACTTATATGTCATTTCAATCATTTGAGAGGTGCAATACTTAATGATTGCATTAGGAAAAAACTCTTGGCACATTTAATTAAGAGCCTGCATTGTCATTAAATGCAAATCTTACGCATTTTGTGGGAAAATATGTTATAAAATAAGAGTTTGTGCTGTCAGTCTTCTGGTGAAGTTTTCTGGTGAAATTGAATTAGCGGAGCAGAAAAAGGTATACTCTCATCCTGAGAAGCTTAGAGTGTGTAGAATCTCTAGGTTAGTGTTTTTCTCTTCCAGAGTCCCTGTTCGAAATTGAAGCCCTTTGAAAAAGTTTGATATTGAAAGGCTCTTATTTCCTTCTGCAATTTTGGTCTTTTATAAGTCTTTTCCTTAAGAAATATGAAGTCCCCACTCCCAAATTTTGGGTGAACCCCCCCTCTGGTTAGTTCACTTCCCAAGTGTGATGACATGATGATAAAAGCGGGTACCTTAGAAGAGATTCGCAGTAAAATCAAAATCCTTGTTTCTGGTTCTATAATAGAGAAGGTGGTGTTAAGTGGTTTAGTTGATGCAGGAGCATTTCCCCTAGTGGCCCCATGTCTTGAGTTAGTAATGGAGTGTGTTTGAGAAAGCAATGTGTGATTTCCAAAATTCATTGAAAATTAAATAGGGAGCTATACCTTAATTCAGAGAATTATAAATCCAAATATTATAATTCAACTATCAGTTTGAGATTGTTGTTTTTCACGGGCTTATAGCAAGTAATTGATAATTTATAGAAAGACAAATCTGTATGCTAAAAAAATTTTGGTGACTCTACTGGGGAGTCAATACACAAAGTATTAGTAGTCATTCCCTTTAAATGAAGCAACCATGGTGTTGCCTACTCTCATAATTCCCGATCAGGAAGAAGTTCCCCCAGTTATTCAGCCTGACTTATAATTTTTAAATACCGAGGAAGACATAATCTCTGATATTCATTCGGTGGCCTGGGTTGTGAGGAAAAGTGACCAACATTATCAACAAGACCGCTTGGTGTTAGAAGAGGAAGAAGAAATTGGCGAGTGGTTGAGAGGTCTTCCAATTGTCCAAGAAGCCGCCATAGTAGATAGAGTTGTGTAACGACCTTAAATTTCTTAGCAAGACTGGATTCCCAGCCTTTTACCAAGTCCCAAGCAAGGGAGGTTATATTTGATAGTTTTTTCCAGGAACTTCAAAATCTTCAATTTCCAACCAGTTATACCCCAAAGAAGAAGACTAAAAGTAGACCTTCTTCTCCTAAAAAGTCAAGTCCTAACATATCTTCATCTTCTCACCAGTGCCAGGCCTTGACTCTTTCTGGAATTCAAGCACCTCCCCTCCAGACAATCTATCCACCCTTAGTCATGGCACAACCTTGGGGTAATGCCATTGGGCCTCTTAATTTGGCAGGAAGTCATTCCTTACCTAAAGGAGCTAGAGAGATTTTACCCAAATTCTATGGTGACGGAAAGGTTTATGTCGAAGATCATCTTAATGCATTTAATACAGCTTGTGGAATTTTGGTTGTTCAACATGAAGACATTGTAGTTAGATTTTTTTTTCAAACACTTGCTAAATCAACAGTCGACGGGTTCTATCACTTGCCCAATGGTCAAATTACCGATTGGGGTACTATGAAAACCACTTTTGAAGCACGTTTTAAAAGTATATCTGATAAACATGATCTTCTTGCCCAGTTGACACAATTGAAGAAAGAAATACATGAGCCCATGAGACAATTTATAGAAAATTTTAATAAGATTATTCATAAAATCCCTACCCCAAAAAAACCACAACTGAAAACAGAAAAGATTTTTTTATGAATGCCATGCCCCCGAACATTGGTTTTCATTTAAGATGAGCGAGGGTAGCTAATTTATATGTGGCTCAGGCCATGGCGATTGAACTAGAAGAAGATCTGATCATAGCTAGAAAGTGGAGGAAAGATGTCCAACAACTGAATTCTCAGAGTACTACTTCTTTTAATCCCCTGTTACAAATATTGGTGAATGATGTGATTACTATGAAGAGGCAATTTCCTAAAGGAAATGTGAATTCCCCTCAATTATACAAAGAAATTCCTAGAGGAAACCTTGATCAGGCCAATCCTAGCCATAGATATCTGGGACCGTCACAGAATGAACAAAGAGTGGTAGAGGTTCCTCCTAAAAGAGAAAATATGTGTACCTTTCACCTCATTGATGAGCATGATGGCGCAAATTGTCTTGAGGTGGACAGATGCATGTTAATAAATAATTAGTTGATGATCTATCTAAACATGTAGAAGTTTCTTCATTGCCTAGCGACTCCGAAAATTATTTTATGGAATACAAGTCAGACTCTGAAAGAGGAGGCAGTATTCTGGTAACTCTTAAAGATCCCACATGTTCGATCATGACTAGGAATCAACTCATTTCTCAAGCTAATGACTCTCCTTCAACTTCTCAATGCTGGGACAAGGATAAAGGTATGGATTTTTCCCCAAAGAATTCTTTTTCCAAAGTTTCAAATGCTAAGGAGGCTAAAGTTTTTCAAGACTCTTAGCCTAATTCTCCTTTTGATATTGTAAATTTCTGTAAAACCTCAAAAATCCAAGTGTCACTGGAAGAATATCTCAGAATGAATCCCAAATAGCTCAATAGTCTGGTTAATTATGTTAATTCAAGCCAAACTTCTTCAATTCCCGCAACCAGTGAGACCACACATGTTGTTTTACCTGAAGAAATCCAACCTACCCTGGCTACCTAGTCCTCTGTCGATACAAGTCCTTTTGTCTCTCAAAAACTAGAGCCTTTCTATCTTTCTCTGTTTATTCATGGGTTTAAATTGAATAATTGCATTATTTACTTTGGAGCATCTGATAATGTGATGCCTGCTTTAGTTGCCAAAGCTTTAGACCTTCCTCTAACAACCAATTTCGGGAGATGTTATTCCATGGATTCCAAACAAGTCCCTTTAGTAGGACAAATTAAAGATGCTCAGGTAGCCTTAGCTGCTCACATCCCATTAAAAATCTTAAGTTAACCATTCTGGTAGCCGATATCCCTACCAGTTATGGGATGTTGCTTAGTAGAACCTTTTGTAGAGACCTTGGGGGAGAAATCAAATTGGATTGGTCGTAGGCGATAATCCCTGTTGATAACCAAAATATTGTTTTGAAACCTAAGGGAAAATCCAAGTATACTGTTTTTCCATCAGAAGACCCTAAATCTCAGATCTTATACCATGAATGTGAATTTAGAAATTATATGATGTCATCAAAGGTGAACTCAGAAAGGGTTGTTAATGAAGAATCAGATTCTTTGTGGTCTTTAGATTTTGATGGTAGTTGTGCCTCAGTGGGCTCTAGAGTAGGGGTTTTTCTAATATCCCCACTAGGATATATTTTTCCTCACTCTTTTAAGTTGGAGTTTGGTAATACCAATAATACTACCGAGTACAAAGCCCTTCTACTTGGTCTTGAAGAAGCTAAAAAGAAAGGAATAAAAATGCTGAAAGCTAAAGGAGATGTAGAGTTGATAGTAAGACAAGTAAGAGGGAGGTACTCAGTGAAAAATGAGAGGCTAAAAAATTATAGAAACCGTGTTTGGGATGAAATTGAAGGATTCGAGGCCTTTTCTATCGAAGCTATTCCAAGGAACCTTAATAGCAGAGCTGATTCTTTGGTAGTCTCAGCATCATTATTGCTTCCTCATCCAGATTTCAAAGAAACCATTTATAAAATTGAGATGGTATACAGACCTAAGGTACCTGATAATGCAGAACACTGGCAGGTTTTCCAAGATGATAAATAGATTGATAAATTCCTGCAAATGGTGGAAGTTCTTAGCACTACTTACTTTGAGGGATCTCAGTCAACCTGTGAAGAATTTTTTCCTAATCCAGGTGAGACTGTTGAAGAAGGAATTGTTCAGTTAAAAGGAAACTGCATCCCTAAAGGTCGGGTTTCTCTTTAGAACCTATTTGACAAATATAATGTAGTTAGGAAAAAACTCATTTCTCATGAACCTCCTGATGAAGGTGACTCGAAAAAGCTGAATATAGGAGATGAACAAAACCCTAAGTTTGTAAACCTGGGAAAATGTTGTACAACTGAAGAAAGGAGAAGATTTGTTGATTTGATGTAGTATAAGGATGTTTTTTCCTGGTCCTACCAGGACTTGAAGAATTTCAAAGGAGGTAAATTTCAACATCACATCCCTTTAAAGCCATATGCCACACCATTTAAGAAGAAGCTGAGAAGCTATAACCCTAAAGTGTCTGAAACGATAAAAAAATAAGTTGAGAAAATGTTGCAAGCTCGGATAATAAATCCTATTCATCATTCCACCTGGATAGTCAACATAGTGCCTATGAGGAAAAAGAATGGTGAGATAAGGATTTGTGTGGATTTTAGAAATCTGAACTAGAGCAGTTTTAAAGATAATTATGGGCTTCCTGTGATGGATCATATATTGCAAACAGTAGCTGGCGTAGAAATGATGTCCATGTTAGATGGGTTTTCTGGTTACAACCATATCAAGGTACCTAACGAGGATCAATATAAAACAACATTCACCACATCGTGGGGTACTTATTCCTATAGTCGCATGCCATTTGGATTGATTAATGTAGACGCCACATTCCAACGAGCAATAGATTCTTCTTTCATCCATCTTATTAAAAAAGTGATCGCCATCTACCTAGATGATTTGACAGTCTTTTCTAAAAGGCGTAAAAATCACCTGAAGGATTTGAGAGCTGTTTTACAAAGAGGTAAAGAGCATGGGATCTCGTTAAATCCTAAAAAAATCAATCTTTTGTGTTACAGAAGGGAAGTTGTTAGGTCACATTGTCTCAAAAGATGAAATTAAGATAGATCCTGAGAGGGTAAAAGCTATCCAGCAAATAGGTTTTCCTTCTAACCAGACAGGTGTTAAGTCTTTGTTTGGTCAGAATAACTTTCTTAGGAGGTTTGTTCCAGACTTCGCTGAAACAACTAAACATATGGTGAGTCTCTTAAGCGAAAATAACCCTTTCAAGTGGAGTTCAGAAGTTGTTCAATCATTTGATGATGTTAAAAAACCCATAGCGTCTGCCCTGACGTTGATCAACCCTAATTATAAAAAGACTTCATTATCTATTGTTACTCTTCAGAGCATACACTATCTAGGATATTATTGTAGAAAAATGATAAGGGAGAGGAAGTACCAATTTCTTTCATGAGCATACCCCTGAAAAAGCATGAGCTAAATTATCCTATGGTTGAGAAACAAGCATATGCAGTACAGTTAAAGCAGTGAAATTTTTCAGATTTTATATCTTACACTCACACTCTACTATGTATGTACCTTCTTCTGCAGTCAAAGATGTTCTAAATCAAAAAGATATAGGCATAAAAAATAGAGCTACTTGGTGTTAGAATAATAAGCAGAAAAATGAAAATATAAACACGGAAGAGAACACAAATGACACAAAGATTTAACGTGGCTCACCCAATCCCTGGGCTACGTCCACCAACAGCGAGTCTAATATCTTTATTATTATCCAGCGATTACAATCTGAAACCTGCAACTCAATACCATCACACGAAGCTACAAAAATCCCTCATACAATGAAAGCTTGAAACCCTAAGCCCTTTTCACAAGCATATTTGACCTAACCTAATTAGGGCAAAAAATACTCCGACTAATAGAAAATCAATGGTCAACCCTTTACAATATTATTAAATCATTATTGGCGTCGAGGGGTGCTTCCCCTCGACCCCACCCTGGGGTGCTGCCCCATAGGTCCCCCATAAGGGGTGTTGCCCCTTGACCCCATCAGGGGCTCTGCCCCTTGACCTCGAGCATGGGGCCCAAATAGATATGTCTGGGGGGGAAATCGCGCCGAAAGAAATTGAGTCTGATTAGGCTGCACATACATAACAATCTCCCACTTGGAGATTGATCAGACTCCACAACAATATCCTCCCACTTGGAAACTGATCGACCAAACCTATAGCTCCCACTGGAATAAAGAAACCACCCTGGACTTTGTTGTTCTTTTATTATGTTCAGTCTAGAAGACCAACCGAAGCTGAAGAGGAATTCAGCTTCTCCCTTGTCACTGCCTTTGTAAACATATCTGCTGGATTATCATCTGTATGTATCTTCTCCAACTTAAACTGTCCATCATCCAAAACTGACCAGATGAAATGATATCGCAATTGTATGTGCTTTTTTTTTTAGTGCAAAGCATAATTCTTTGCAAGATGAATGGCACTCTGACTATCTGAATACAAATAATTATCTGCCTGTGGATGTCCTAATTCTTCCATGAAGAATTGAAGACATATCATCTCCTTGGCTGCCTCTGTAGCAGCAACATACTCTGCCTCTATAGTGGATAACGCATTCACCTTTTGTAACTGAGAAATCCAACTCATTGCTATCCCACCAACAGTAAATACATAACCTGTAGTACTCTGTCTGGTATCTATATCTCCTGCCAAATCAGAGTCAACATAGCCATGAATAGTAGTAGAAGAGCCCCCAAAGTGTAAACACTTATTGGATGTACCTCTCAAATATCTGAGAATCCATTTGACTGCATTCCAATGCTCAATCCCAAGGTGACTCATAT
>MU225481.1:509915-523679 GCA_018584345.1 Thuja plicata
AAATGAATACTCCCCAGTGCCTTCCTATCCAAAATATCCCAATCTTCCTTAGACATTGCTGCCTCTTTCTTGGCTATTCCCTCTAATGGCCGCCATATATCCTTCTGATAGAGATAGTCCTCCATTTGCATCTTCCATAACTGGAAGTTCTGCCCATTAAAGTTACCAACCTTCAGCCTACCCTCATCTGCCATTTCTCCCACTTAACCGAGAGACTCTCCCACTAACTTGTGAGACCTGCTTCAGAGAATAGATGAAAGAACGAATGAAAAAACCTCGCTTTGATACCACTTGTTAGAATAATAAGAAGAAAAATGCAAATATAAACATGGACTAGAACAAAAATGACACAGAGATTTAACGTGGTTCACCCAATCCCTAGGCTATGTCCACCAACAACGAGTCCAATATCTTTATTATTATCCAGCGATTACAATCTAAAACTTGCAACTCAATACTGTCACAGGAAGCTACGAAAATCACTCATACAATGAAAGCTCAAAACCCTAAGCCCTTTTCACAAGAATATTTGACCTAACCTAATTAGGGCAAAAAATACTCTGACTAATAGAAAATCAATGGTCGACCCTTTACAATATTATTAAATCATTGTTGGCGTCGAGGGGCGCTGCCCCTCGACCCCGCCCTGGGGCGTTGCCCCACAGGGCCCCCGCAAGGGGCGCTACCCCTTGACCCCATCAGGGGCTCTGCCCCTTGACCCCGAGCATGGGGCCCAAATAGATATGTCTGGGGGGTAAACTGCGCCGAAAGAAACTGAGTCTGATTAGGCTACACATACATAACACTTGGGTGGCAAGAATCCAAGAGTTTGATTTGAATATCCGACCGACTAAGTTAGTTCAAGGGTAGGGTTTATGCAAACTGATGGCTCACAATGTACCTAAAGATGATGTTCCCCTCACTCTGTTTATTGGTCTATGAGACTCATGGTTTTCAGATGTGGCTTTCTATCTGACATATAGAGATTGTCCACAACATCTGAGCCCTACGAAGAAAAGAAACCTCTGACTCAAGGCTGTAAAGTATGTTATTGTGGATGATATCTTATACAAGAAAGGAACTGATGGGTCTTTCTTAAGGTGTGTTGACAAAGAACAATAGGATAAGTTGCTTACGAAGTTTCATAGTGAGGCCTATGGTGGTCACCTCTCATCAACTGTAACTGCTTTCAAAATTTTAAGAATTTGCTATTACTAGCCGGGGATGTTTGCAGATGCATACAAATGGATTACTGGCTATGAGAAGTGTAAGTTATTCAGTGGGAAACCACAATTGGCAGTCCTCCCTCTGAGGTCGATAGTTACTGAAGAGCCCTTCAAATAGTGGGGATTGGATTTCATTGGTCTGATCAATCCTCCTTCCAGTGTTGGACACACACACATATTGACTGCTATGGATTATTTCACTAAATGGGTCGAAGCAGTTCCAGTTAGGAAGACCACATCATAAGTGGTATGTGATTTCCTAAAAAATTACATCTTGGTTAGGTTTGGCATTCCTCAAAAATTAGTCGCACACAATGCTACCAATTTTTCTTCTTTAGGAATAAATTTGTTTTGCTATGATGATGGTATCCACCTTTCACATGTGTCTGATTATTACCCGCAAGGGAATGGACAGGCATAATTGAGCAACAAGAGCTTGATATCAATTATGAAGAAATTGGTGAATGATAATGCTAGGGACTGGCATAAGAGGTTGTATGAAGCTCTCTGGGTAGATCGTACCTCTCCTAAGAGGGCAATTGGAATGACTACATTTGAGTTGGTGTACAGTGTTGAAGCTCAATTATCTCTACCTTTAGAGCTGGCAGCAACAAAATTGTAGAAAGTAATTGAAGGACAAATTTTCTAGGATGGTTTAGAAAAGAGAATTATGTACCTCGATAAGATCCAGGAGGAAAGAGAAGAGATGGTGGACCGAATAGCATTACATTAGGCTAGAGTGAAGAAAATTTTTGACAGACGAGCTAGGCCAAGGAATTTCATGGAAGGAGATCAGGTTCTGCTCTGGGATAAGAGGAGATAACCTAGAGGTGCTCACAGCAAATTCAAATCATTATGGAAGGGGCCCTTTATTATCAGCAAATCCATGGGAAGTAACTCATTTGTTCTCGAGCGTCAAGATGGCACTGTTCTACCCTTGACCTTTAATGGTCAAGATCTAAAGTTGTACCAAATGTAATTAGCTTTTTCTCACCTCATTGTATATTTTCCATCTTTTTGGATTTCTTTCCTTATTACGTTTTTCTTTCTTTTCTTTCCTATTTTCTTTTGCTTTGCCCCATTTTTGTTTTGGAGTCCTTCTTCGGTTGAATCCCTGGTCTGCGAAACCAAAGCTACTTAGTTCATCTTGTGTCCTCAAGAGTCCTTGTCCCCAGTCGGAGCCATTGTTACCCCTAATTTTTTACTCATACCCTACGTTTTATCATTTCCTAAAATTAGGAGTTTACCATCTTAAAAGCAAAAGTATCTTCTTATCTTACAGTCCAGTTTGCATTTTCTCCTTGTCGGTTGAACTTGAATCTTGAACTTACTTAGTTCAAGGTTCAAGGTTCAATGTCACTTTGTGGTGTGTTTTTCCTTTCTTCACTTTTATGTGAAAATGAGAAATGCGATTTGTAAAGTCCAACCTCCCATTGAACTCTGAATCTTGAACTTGCCTAGTTCAAGGTTCAAGGTTCAATTGCAGGCTTCATCTTGCATAAAGTGTGTAGACTTTCGGTTTTTTCCGCTCACGTGGTATTTTATAAATACACCAAAAGGAAGTAATGTTTTATTACCCGTTGAACTTAATTTGTGAACTAGGCTATATCAAAGTTCACAGTTCAACTGAAGCTTGCGTGTTGAAAAAGTGAAAAGACAACGGTGATGTGAGCGAAGTGACAACTTGCGGGTGATAATTTTATCTGCGCATGTTCGGGATATAATAATTATTAGATGTGACACTTATATGTCATTTCAATCATTTGAGAGGTGCAATACTTAATGATTGCATTAGGCAAAAACTCTTGTCACATTTAATTAAGAGCCTGCATTGTCATTAAATGCAAATCTTACGCATTTTGTGGGAAAATCTGTTATAAAATAAGAGTTTGTGTTGTCAGTCTTCCGGTGAAGTTTTATAGTGAAATTGAATTGACGGAGAAGCAGAAGGTATACTCTCATCCTAAGAAGCTTAGAGTGTGCGGAATCTCTAGGTTAGTGTTTTTCTCTTCCAGAGTCCCAAGCCCTTTGAAAAAGTTTGATATTGAAAGACTTTGTTTTCCTTCTGCAATTTTGGTCTTTTATAAGTCTTTTCCTTAAGAAATATGAAGTCCCCACTCCCAAATTTTGGGTGAACCTCCCCTCTGGTTAGTTCACTTCCCGAGTGTGATGACACGATGATAAAAGTGGGTGCCTTAGAAGAGATTTGCAGTAAAATCAAAAGACTTGTTTCTAGTTCTATAATAGAGAAGGTGGTGTTAAGTGGTTTAGCTGATGCAGCAGCATTTCCCCTAGTGGCCCCATGTCCCGAGTTAGTAATAGAGTGTGTTTGCGAAAGCAATATGTGATTGCCAGAATTCATTGAAAATTAAATAGGGAGCTGTACCTTAATTCAGAGAATTATAAATCCAAATTTTATAATTCAACTGTTAGTTTGAGATTGTTGTTTTTCACGGGATTAGAGCAAGTAATTGATAATTTATAGAAAGAAAAATCTGTATGCTAACAAGATCAAGATCATACTCGTTAATCATTAGAGAAATCTTCCGAGTTAGTATATAAGGTAACCAACTTTGGAATTTTTCAGGCAAATCTAACTAAAATATCACCCAAAATATAGTGTCTCCAATATCTTTGTCCCCAAGTCTAAGCCCTAGGCCTCCATATTTACATTAGAATTAAAATCATCTATAGGAGGAATAGATAGATTTCTAGAACCCTTTTGAGATGCTAATATTTGAAGACAATTTTGAACTATCCTTTTGAAGGAATTTATACTATTCTCAACTTGTTCTATTGAATTAAGATGAGAGATTAATATTAGAATCATTGTTGACAATCAAAGTGTTGCAGACCATTCTTCAATAATATTAGACATATGCAGCAATTGATTCTTCCATGGTCTATTTCGTTAAACTAAGGATATTAATACAAGCCCTTTCTCACTCCTCCAATAATGTGAAGCATATCATTTTTCCAATGTCTCAATTGAGGACGATGTCATTCCTCATTTCATATAATGCAAGAGTATAGAAAAGGGAATAACTTTCTCTAAATGGTATGTGGCACGAGAGATGTGCCAGAACTTCCATACATAGGAAATTGATTGTACAATTGCAAGATAACTAAAGGAGAAATTGTGACTCAAGAATCAAGGATCTAAACTATTAACTAGAATCTGTTGGAGAAATTTTTTATGGAGTTCAATCCAATCACCCTTTACATTCCTATTATACCAACTGTGTTGTTTGAAGAACTTTGCAAGGTGAAACAAGAATGGACAATGTTGTAAACAAAGGTTGACATTTAGAGCTCATACTTGTAGCTAATCAAAAGTAGTAAAAAATGATACACGCTAATGTTTTAGGTGTCATTGATAATGGCAAGGGGAACACTGATGATAAATGAAATAAAAATTATCTTTATTAGTCATAATGGATGGTGGTTATACTCTTACCAAGAGGCAGAAGGAATCTAAACTAGAGCTTATTTTTATTAGAGACAATGAATGGTGCTTATTGTCAAACTAGGCGGAAGGAGGAAATTGAAATACAATTGTTTTGCAATGTGTAGTACTGTTGTGGCTATCCTCTAACCTAGATATGGGAGGAATGTTTGTAATTCACTCCTACCTTAGTTACAATACATATGAATTTTCTAGTAGTACTTGACATAACTAAAATGTTGATTTACCTTATGCATTGCAAAACATGGCATATGTACATAAATATTAATTACTTTCATCTCAAAATAGAATGAAATTTTTTATTAGGAATCAAGCACATGGATGAGGACCCTATCCTTATAACCATACCCACATCTCTTGGTGGTTGTATACGTATACAACATCTTTGTGTGCCCTTTTTCATTTATTCCCATATTTTGATTTCAAACACCCACTCTGTACCATGCCCAAATCCTGTGCGTACTAGTGATCGCGAGGGTGGACAAATGATAGACTTCGGGATGGCTTGTAGTTTGGCATTGATGAAGCAACTATCGTGTTTTATCATCCTATTATTCACATTATAATTCTAAACAAAGTTATGTGCGTGCAATAACTTTGGAAGTGTCATTCATAATCTCACCATGATCAAAATTTTTATTTATTTATTTTTTGAGAACTTAGTTATTCATATTGCACTACATTCCTTTTCCCTACAGGCATCTTCCCATGCTTCACTTATGCAGGCACCTAGATTGCAAAGTCAGAAGACAACCCCTATTGTTAGCCACGTAGTGCAGAACACTGGAGGACATCATCATTTGAAAGGTCATGGGAGGAAAATATAGCAAAATATGTTGCAAATTAACTTGTATATCATGTGCAAGGTAAAAAGATGTATTTCTCAAATAATGACCCTCTTAGCACAACAACTGAACATCCATCTAGAAATCCTACTTCTGCAACAATTGCCCCAATGGGAAGTGTTGATGTATCCAAGAATAGATCGAGAGAGGTTAAGCCGATTAAAATGACCAGATCTTCTCATGAAGAAAAGAAGCCAAGGAAATCACATGAAGAAAAGAAAGTATTTAAAGCATACATAGCTTTGGAATTTCATAACATAAAGATAAGTCAGGTACTGGTTTTTAGCATCCTCAAGAAACTCCTACAAGCCAGGAAGCATTGTGAAAGCTTTTGATTAATACTTCTTAATATATTTATCATGGTTGGTAGCCTCTGCTAATGTAGGTACAGTTTCTTATGTCCTATGAGGGATCTCGACTTGCATTTAATGATTTGAGACTATCCATGTATACCTACACCCTAGTTGATTACACTGACACTTGACGGAGATTATTTGGTCATGTAAGGAAACACATCATATGTGGATTTTTGAAATATGTTATTGACATGCAGGTATTAAATCTCCCTCTAGCCTAAGTCATATTTCTATTTGATACCAATTTTGCCATCCTAATGGTATTATTTCAATTCTTGCAAGTAATGTAAATTGTTAACTACAATTTTGTTGTTTGTAAGTGTGCATTTTATTTGTTTTGAGTTTAAATTGGTGGAAATGCAACCATAAAATAATGTTCATTTTCATATAGCTTATTGTTATGCCAAGGCCAAGCTAGTGGCCTCTTCATAGGAAGTTTCTTGTATTTGAATCGCTATCTTGTGGAAGAGTTCATTTTGGGAAACATATGCAATTAAAGTGGGAATATTTAAAAATTTCTAAATATCTCAATAGTCATTGATCATTTATTTCAATTACAATGGTATTGATATATACATACACATTGAAGAGGCATCACGTGCTTGTTGATTTCAAAACTCCTCATTAGCACATAGAAAGTAGTTCAAGGACAAGGTTCAAGGCCAACGACAAGAAGACGGAGGTGCCTCCCCTGACATCTTTTTCTAGATTTTATGATCATTTGTTTGTGAGTTTTCAAACTGGAATGGGTTTTGTTCTTGATTGTACATGTATGTTGCCTTCACTTGCTCTAAAAAATTAAATTTCTTCTCACAAAGGTCTTATTCTATTCATTTTGATAGGTGATTATACCAGTCTTGGATTGGGAAGAAACAACTTTTAGTTTGAAAGCACTTGTATTTGTACTTATTGAGTCAATGGGTTTGTTTCCTATTTTTTTGCTACCATTAGTACCTTCAATGTGGCTAGCAGGAATGACATTTGGATACGACATTGGATTTTTAATAATAATGGCAGGAACCAGTAGTGGCATGTCCTTGCCTTACTTCATTGGATCTATCTTTCGTAGCCAAATACATGTAAATTTATACCCATTATCTTGTGGTTCCATGTTGATAAAATTCAGTTGATTGTAATTAGTAAGATATCCTATAATGGTTAATATCTCTTTTCTAACACATAAATATCTTGAAAGGTTGCCTCAAAAATCTACGTTGATAAGGCTAGTAGGAGAAAGAAACTAATTCCATCAGTTTTGAGCTATTTCTCTTTTTAGAATCCCACCATTTCCTGCATTATTTTTAACTAGGCTAGTGTTGCTACAAATGTCAAGTATAGTCCATACATACTCGACTCATTTTCTGGAACAATTCCTGAGGTTTTTTTACCATCTACAGGTCAGATATCTTCATCATATGACTTTAAATTTAATGTTTGAGCATGCCTTCCCTAAACATTAGACTCATTTAAGTAAATTTTTTCATTCAAGTTGGCGATTCGCCATTCTCTGCCCGGTCCATTCCGGTTGTTCATCACCGCAAAGATGCCTCTTTGCATGCGGTTGTTGATGATCAATCACAAGGAATTAACCCTAATCTACCATCATCAAACTGGTCTAGACAGGCATGCATGAACGACCTTACGAAATGTGCCAAGAAGATATCAAAATCATTCAGTTTATTCAAAACTAAGGTTTAGATAGAAACTAGAATTCTAATAAAAAAGCATGTGGACCAGAAGAGTCGATGGGTACCTGAGAATAAGAGAGATTTATAAATCTTGGAGTTGTTGTGTTATGCCCTCTGTTGGTTACTCTGTGTGCCCTCCTTCAACTCTTCGCGGCGTAACATAACATAATGGAATGAAGTTAAACTTTTTTTTTTAAAGTTATGCCCATGTTGGTCTGAATTACGACCACATATGATGTTAGTCATAATTACGACCAACACGTGAATGATTATAAAAAAATCAAAGTTTTCCTTCTATAATCCGACCAAGCAAAACCCTTTTAATGCTTGGTCAGAAATTAGGGTTAAATGTATTAGTGTATATTGACATTGATTTGATATTTTGTTAATGCTCAGGGAATATTTCAAACTATGGATCTATCAGAAAATGAATTTGAAATTGTTGAGGCCAGCCCAGACACCTCTGCAACTCTATTGCATTTTTTGAAACACCTATTGACAAGTGTGCAAGATCTGTTTTATAGTGTTGTTCAAAATTTTTTCAAGATATTGAAAACGCTGCCTTATCCATTATTTATGTTGAAGAGCTTGAAATAATGAAAATGAAAGATGTTGCACACAAGGTTAAGGAGACATATACAAAAGTGGCTGTGTTTCTAGGTTTTATGAAAGAAGTATATCGTGATCACTTGCAAAATAAAGGTCATAATACCATTCTAATCAGTGAAGAATATGTAATGTATTTACATCATTACAATAAAGTGTTCTTCATGCAGTCTTGACGTTGTCCTTTCATAACTATTAAATAAGTGTTATATGAACCATTTATAACCTTTTAATGATTTATGTAGATTATTTCAGAACTATTAAATAAGAGTTATATTAACCATTATAAACTTTTAATTATTGATGTCGGTTATGTGGTTTGTTCAAGGTTTTGTTATGCTTTATGATTTATATAATAACAGTTTCACAACTATTCCAACTTATTTGAATCAAAGACATGCATTTTGTTAATATGAAGTATCATATATGTGGTTTTAGTTTAGTTGGCTTCATCTCCAATCCTTTGTTATGGTTTATGTCGATAATTGTAATTTGCGTTGATGTTACTAGAATTGGCTTCATCTCCAATCCTTTGTTATGGTTTATGTCGATAATTGTAATTTGCATTGATGTTACTAGAATTGGTTTTTCATTTGACTTCAAATAATAAAAATGGTTTACGAATAAGTTCTCAAACATGTTAAAAAATTATAGGTTTTATTAATATTAGTTATAATCAGATATTTTTTTGTTCAAAAAACAAAACACATCTAAAAAACACTTTCTAAAATATTCTCAATATGTATTATTTTTGAGAAATGTGGATAATATTCTTAACAAATAAATTGCAATTGCAGTTATCATATATGTCTTCCATGTGCTCCGAGTGCTACTAGCTTATCTATATTTATTTTCATAATATATTTATTAAATACCCGGATAGATATCATTTTCGAGGCGCCTATCTGATATCATATTAAAGTGTAATAAGACCTAAAAAAAGATATCTATTGACATATTTAATATATATATTATGAAAATAAATATAGATAAGCTAGTTTATTGTCAAGATAGAATTGAGAAGGGGCAAGTTGGAGCGAGATTAATCTTGTGAAAACTTTTTAAAGATTTTTTTATATAATTTGTATCTACGTGTGGTCTTTGTATTAAGGAGACGGCTTGGTATTCACTTTTTATGGCTTTTGATGATGCCGTTTGCCACGTTTCCATTGCGCTCACTCGCATTGGTCAAGCTCGGATAAAGAGCTCAAAACGGACAATGTACATTCCTCCAACAATCAAAGATTTCTCCATTACTGTCTGTATTACGCAGCTTCTGAAGAAAAGAATCACACAAAGCAGTGCTCAAGAAGCAACTTTTGATATTCAAAGCCTCTCACTTTAGTCTGCAAAAAAAGTATCAACTTTCTACATATTTCGGAGTTCTGGTTTGGAATGGAAGGAGAGTAGGATTTGTTATGACGAAAGATCAATTGCAATTGGGCAGTGCTGCGAATTTAAATCGAATTGGATAGAAAATGGGTTCATTAGTGGGATGCTCGCTTCCTCTCTTACCTAATCTGACATTGCAGAAGCAGGGTGTTTTCTTTAATCCTGGAAAGCACAGGAATCGGAGAAGGGTGTTAGCATCTCGGTCAGATGAGGCCTCGGCCGCCGGTCACATAGAGGGAAAGAAAAATGAGAAGCCCTCGTCTTCTTCTTTCCTCAATAGAAGGGCTACGCTGACTCTCCTATCCTTTTCTGCAAGTCCATTTTTCCTGTTTGGCTCAGGGGCCTTTGGAGAAGTTCTTGTCGGTGAGTTCTACTATTTTGGTTTCTTGATTGAGATTTGTTCGTTCCAATCCAATCCATCAAGATATCACCAATTTATTGAAAGATAAGAGACTATCGGGACTTTCATATATTCAATTTCCTTAATTTGCTTATCCTTTTTCTGGTTTATCTCTTTCAATTTCTGCATTGCTGTGTCTTTATTTATAAGTTTGGAGTGGGTGATACATCTTGAGAGTGGGGGTCTGATACGTAAACAGGGAGGATATTCATCAAACTTGCTCATAAACAACGGATAAATTCTTTGTTTAAATACTGAATTAATTGGGCAGGGAAATGAAGCTTAGTAGAAAGCAAACAACATAAATGACGATGTATATGCTCTGGGAAAACCTTCTTTGGGTGAAAACTCTAGCTGAAAGGTGAGCACAATCTCACTAAGTACTCCAGTAATGACACTACAAAGAGGTCCCAACCCTTAGACTTGCTGGAGAAAACTCATACACCTATTTCTAAGCTCTAAAACAACCCCCAAGATCTCTCATATCACTTCCCCTGCTTCTGTTGCTATTGCAATCCCAAGACAGAGAGATTTCACAACAAAAACTCCAACTAAACCTCTCTACAATGCATAAAAAGAACATAAGATTGATTATACGCATTACACAACTTTTTTTCATAACACTTCATCCATCTAGGAAGTTGATTTTTTCTTTTGAAACCATGCCAAAGAGAGAAAAACTGAGAACTGAAATGTCACTGAATGCCACAAGCTGTTACGATGAAATTGCTATTTCTGAGATAAAGGTGATTTTCGTTTTTGCCATGGTAGAGGACACTTTCACTGGCTGCATAAACCAATGATTTCATTACAGTAAGCAAAGTACTCAGGTTTTAGGGTTTTCTGGCATATGGAAGACTGCACAATATGGACATAGATGTCCCATACCATAGTAGCAGAAACCGGGAATTACATGCAGTTAATTTTGAGTAATTGCTGCCTGCTCATCTACTTGTGCTGAGTCTGACCGTCACACCTGGGTAATTGGAAACCTTAATGCCCTGTCAAACCTGCATTGACACGGTGAAAAATCATGGACAAAGGAAAAATACACATTTTAAACTCATGTAATTGAAAAAACATGTTCTTTTGCAGGGTTTTTAACTTTTTTATAATAACGACAGGTTTTTGGTTAGAAAGTTCTCATACTTTAAGCTTTTGGATTATAGATAGACACGTTTTCAGACTTACTCAGGCAAATGCAAACAATAACACCAAACTAGACATTTGTGGTCATCAAACTAGGGCATGTTGGTACACATTTGGCATTCCTCCTTCAAATCCTAGTTTCACATATTTTTGAGCTGCGATTTGACAGAGGTTGGGGTTTGCAACATTATTTTATAAACTTTTAAAACTCTAACTGCAGTGCATGTTAAAATGGTGAGCAGAAAATCACATTTGCAGATTTAGATGATGAACAACACAATAAAATGCAGATATAATGGATTACGAATTCAATCGGATAATATTTGCACTACATTTTAATGGCTTATAAAGCCAACATTTTCCTGTGAATAACCTCCTACTGGAATAACTTCTCAAAAACTAACTTATAACAATATTTATTTATCAAACATAAAACTAGCATTATTAATTTAATCTAAGTATAAACTAACCTATATACTAAATAAAAGATGTAATAACCCAACATTCTCCCCTTATTACTTCGAACAAAGGGTGGAATACGACAAGAGTTGGCAACAACAATCCTTCTGGAGGCTTTGATGAAACACTTTCCCCAATCCTCCTCGTTCATCCAGGAAACACTAGTTTGATTCCATCAGCGGATCTCTTAACTGTAAAACTTGCAAAACATTTGTTCAATATGAGAACATAATGTGTCCCATCTTCCTTGCACAAAGCGAGCACAATTTTCCTCTAAAAGTCCACATCTCCTCCAAGTGTGTCAAAATCCTTCCTCTAGCACTGCACATGAGAGAACAACTCTTCTACAAGAGTCTACGTCTCCTCCGAGTGTGTTAATATCCCTCCTCTAGTGCTGTGGAAACAATCCTCTACTGTAGAAAACAACCACAACCAATGTAGTTATATTAACTGCACCCACAAGAAATATCATGAAAGTCCAAGCCCCTCCTTGCTCCATGAAATGACACATAGAAAAAGGTGCTTGTCTTGCAATGAATCATCTCTGATTGAGAAGCTACTTTAAGATGATAAAAGTCCTCCATCCTCCAATGCCTCCAACCTCAAATTGATTTTTCTTTACATTCTAATTACCAAATATAGCATGAGTCTTTGGAAGCCTTAAAACCCCTACCAGATATAGTGCAGATGATGTAAGAAATATGTGTTACCATGATAAAAACTAAAATTGACAAGGTGTTTGATTCTACCTATAATGTAAACATAACAATCCTTGTAACTTCCAAAAGAAAAGCACAACTTTGTCTCTCCTAATATATCACTTCAAATGAATCATAGCTCAAAAATAGTTTAAACACAAAGTTGTTGGCAGTTTTGCAACTGAATACTACCAACACGTGGTTTCACACAGCTGCTAATCCCAACTGCCTTAAAGACCACTCTAGCTGTCCCTTTCCAATGCAATTTATATACAGCTGTGCTCACTTAAGCAAAATATGCTAGACATAAAAAATTTAAATGAATTTCAATAATGCCATTCTTTCCCATGCCTCCACGCTTCAGCAGATGTAAGTGGTCTATAATATTGTATCTTACCAAAGTGAATATTGATATATTTCCAACGGCTTGGGTTTTTACATCCCCACACTCCTTGCACACAAGATGTGATTCTTCTTTGCAAAATCAGTATATTTTGCCACTTCTGTCAGATCTCTGCCACTTAAAGCAATTCTAAACTCCTTCCTCACAGCAGCTGATATTATAAGAATTTATTCACTTATATGTATTGTTAGATTCAAATTGATAATTTATATTTGAATTGGCAGCAATTGTCATGCCCACTGATTATCTTTTTTCCAAGGAAACACGGGGATGTGTCCCTTGCCCCAAAACCCCCTGTCCCCGTCTCCTAGGCATTTCCGAGATGGAGGGACACCAAGGGGACGTCCTCCTTCCATCCCCGATTCTGCTGAAGGTTCCCGAAACAGCAAGAAATGTCCCCTGCCATTTGGGGATGGCCAGGGGATGTGGGAAATGTCCCTAGGTCCCACGTCCCTTGGCCATCCCACGGACACGGGAAACGTCCCTCAGCTATCTTGCGGACATGGGAAATGTCCCTCTGTCGTCTCGCGAACGGCTAGCCATCCCTCGTGGCTGGGAATGCTTCCAGTGTTTAAAAAATTAAAAATAACAACTTTTTTTTTAATTTCTTTTTACATTTGGACCTGCGTGGGGGACCCACAAGGGCATGCAAACAAGTTAGTGTTGTGAGGTTTTCACACCATCGCCCCATTGTAAATGGGGACCCCCTCTTTTGCAAGCAGTAGGAGTAGTGGTCTTAGGTAGTCTTTGTTGGCGACAGTTTTCAAGCCCCTTGGTTCGGTAAGTGAAGTTTGAGAGTTAGTTTTGGGCAATTTTAGCTTGCTGGGAAGTCAAGTCTGTCTAGTGCACGGGCAAGAGTTGTGTTAAATCTTTCAGGAATATGGGATAAAAACCAAAGGATTTGTGATGAAACAAGTTTAAACCCTCTGAGAATCCTTGTTCCAGCTTTAATTCGATCTTAGAAAGTCGAAATAAATTGCGGGAGGTAGCTTTGCTGAAGGCGTGCTGAATCCTGAAATTTGGCTAAGTCCTGAAATATTTCAAAAACCCCCAAAATCTAGAATCTGCACCTTAAC
>MU225481.1:527985-553018 GCA_018584345.1 Thuja plicata
ATCTTTCCGCTTGTACTTCAAGTTGGGTTGGAAGATAGGTGTTAGTGTGAAAATTCTAAGAATTTCCCTTGAATCATTGCATCTATGGAGGTAGCGCCACTGGCAAGCTTTCATTAGGTTTGATCCCTGTCCATTTGCTAATTTCTTCATCTATAGGAGTAGTAGTAAGGCAGTGAGCAGTTTGATAGTGAGAGTTGATGAGTGAAGTTGGAAGTGATATAAATTAAGGAGGAGGAATCAAGGGAATATACATTGAAAAGCTAAGTCCCATCACCATCATAGCAAGAACTGAATATCCTTGAAGGAACAACGTAAGCCCGCCGACGTGATTACCAGCAAATCACATCATTATAACTGAGTTAGGTTCCACAGGTGTAAGGAACCTTGAAGTTTTTTCTCATGTTCTTCATGAGTAATTACTTTTCAAGAGAGGGTTGAGTGTTTGATATCCTGTATCAAGTGTTTAATCCTATATGTTATGTAGTGATACAAAACTCACATCAATAGTTAGAAACCCTAAAATGAAAAAAGGACATAAAACTAAAAAAAACTAACTCACCAAGCCTTTGTCCTCGTCCATTTTCTCATTTTTGCTCCTGCTGTGAGATTTTGCTTGTCGGGGAAGAGATTGGCATGATCTAGATGAGAGATGGACTGTTTAGAGGAGATACTGGTCTGATTTTTGTTTTGCTACAAGTCTGAAACAAGTTCTCAGCTGCAAGTTTGAAGCTACAGCCAAGGTATTTCCTCTTTGTTTTTTGTTTTTAAAGTTTTTTTGTTTGTTAGTAAGTTTGTAGATTGAAAAATACTATAATTGCTTTGGTTTCAGACTTTGAATCATAAACAAAAAGACACACAAAATGAGCAGCAGCAGTAGTGACAACCATGAGGGCAGTGAAAGTGAAAGTGGAGTGAACACAATGTCAATAGACCCTTCTTCTACTTCTGAAAATCCAACCTTTTCTTCTCATAAACAAGACCGTTTTTCATGCCCGACATCCTCCCTTCAAAAATTTGCAAAAGGCCCTTTTAATTCCAAGAAACCATTGCTTCAGTTTGCCACAAATGTGACCCCCAACAAGGGAAAAAATACAGGGGCAGCAAGAAGTGGCTTTGTCATGTTTGCAACACTCATTACCATGGGAGCTATACTAGGGTTACATGCCATCTGGTGGATAAGAGTGGAAAGGTGTTAGTGTTTGTGAATCAATAACATTGGAACGACAAATTGAATTTGCAATATTGGCTAGAGTAAGTGTGGAGAAAATCATTTCATGTCAAAATAAGAATCTAAAACGGTCATCCACTGATATGCATGCCTCTTCCAATGTATCAATTGGAGAGAGTTGTGATAGAGGGAAGAGGAAACCATGTGAGAAAATTTCAGTGACAGGGTTAATGAATATGAAAAAACGTGAACAAGCCGATGATGCAATCACCAAATTCTTTTATGCACATGCTGCTCTATTTCATTTGGCTTGGTCACCTTATATTAAAACTATGGTGAGATAAATATTGATAGTTGGACCATCTTATGCCCCCCTTGGAGAACATAGATCGTGTACATCCCTTCTTGACAAACAATATTCAAAAGCAACCTTGATGATGGAGGAGATGAAGCAAACATGGATTAGGATTGGTTGTTCCATTGTCATGGATAGGTGGACTTATATTCGACATAGGCCACTCATTAATGTTATTGTTATATGCATTGCTGGTTAATACTTTCTTAGAGCTATTGATTATTCTGAAAAATCGATTAGATTTCCACAATCCATTGAATTTGAGCTTTGATTTCTGGTTTTTGAGCTATTGATGCTTAAAAACATACACAATCAAAAACCAGAAATCAAAGCTCATATTCTGAAAAAGTTAAGGATGCTGATTTTCAATTTTCCATTTTGAGGAGGCCATAGACGAGGTTGGGCCTTCTAATGTTGTGCAAGTTGTGACATATTCAGCTTGTATTTGTAAGCTGGTTTGTGAGCACCTACATACATATCTTTTGGACTCCATGTTGTATGCACACTTTAATTTATGCTTTGAAGGAGATTGGCAAAATAGATTGGGTCAAGGCAGCAGCGGCAGAAGCTAGAGACATACATATGTTTGTATATAACCATCACACTTCACTTGCACTATTCCAGTCTTATTAAAAGAAAGAATTCCTCAAACCAGTTGAGACTAGATATGCTATTTTATTTTGATGGAGACAATGTTGGAGGTGCAGGATGCTCTACAATCCATGGTTGTTTGTGGATATTGGAAAAAGTGGCCTCAATCAAAGATAGATGAAGGGAAGGCAGTGAGAGAAAGAGCACCTAATGACACTTGGTGGGCCAATATCAAGTAAGAAATCTGAAAATTCATTTTTTTTATTTTATTTTTTAATTTGTTAGTTGTTACATGTTTTATTTTGTATTTTAAAAGTTTTAAGTTTTAAATGTTGCTTGTAGGCATATTTGCTCTATCATAGCACCAACTATGGGGGTGATCTAGTATGCAAATACAGACTCGCCTAGACTAGTAGAGATAAATGAGATTTTTGATAGCATACTTGATCAAGTGAAGCAAGCAATTCATCAAAAGGATTCTGAATTGCAATTCCATGAGGAGCGCATTAGGCCTACAGTCACAAAGAGGTGGAACACATTGAACACCCCTCTTCATATGCTCTAATATGCTCTTAATTTGAAGTGGTATGAACCTAGACCTGGCCGAGTGCTTCCTTCTGAGGATGAAGAGGTGATAGGAGGGGCTTACAACAACCCTTTGTACAATGTATAGCAAGGAAAAGGCAACGCTTCTTCGAGAGTAGTGGCTTGAGTTTGTTGATCTTCAAGGTCCTACATTCAACAAACCAGAGGCTAGGATGGATAGGGCCACCATTGCACCAAAAAAACCCATTGGATGGTGGAAATTTTATGGGAAGGACACACCAGATTTGAAACAACTTGCCATTCGATTGCTCTCACAAATTGCTAGTTGCTCTACTGTAGAGAGGAATTGGTCCACCTATGGCTTCGTCCACTCCATTAAGAGAAACATGCTTACTTCAAAACGAGCTGAAAAACTTGTTGCAATTCATAGTGCCTTAAGACTTCAAGACTAATAGACCTCGAGCAACGCGATGGGATGTTGATCCTGAAGATGTTAGGTACAATCATTGGATGATCAACTAGGACTAGTAGGGCTACCATTGGATGATCCATTTCTACCAGAGGATGATAGTGACTCAGTTAGTTCTGAGCCTTTGGATATTGATAGCTTGAATGAGGCTTAGTTTCATAGTCTATTATATTCTGATGCTTGAGACTTTTGGTTACACATTTGAGACATTTGGATATTGATAGATTATGGTCTTTTGATGTTTGCGACTATTGTTACAATGCTTTATTGAAATTATTATGTTGTTATACTACTGCTCTCATGATTTATTTACATATTGATATTGTTGTTATCAGTTATTTACACATCTCTCTCCCTTTCCCTCTCTCTACCTATAACATATTAATATATTTTGAAAAAATCATACACATATGTATACTACTGTCCCCTATTTTTGGCCCTCTAGGAAATGTCACGAAAATGCATCCCCTACTGTCCCCTAGTCCCCATCCCCAAAACTTTATGGAACGTAGCTTTTTTCCTTTTTACACGACCAGTGTAGTCTTCTTTCATGCGCTAGTATTTTTCTGCTTCTCATCCTTTGCACTATTGCAATATCTCATGCTTTAAGATATTTCTTCGACTATCATGCCACCACTTTATCATTGGAGACAACAGACATAAATTCAAGTGAAACATTCCTCGCCTTCGCAATCACCTAGATGTAATATTTTCCTCACCCATATCATCCACTTTGATACCATGTTAAAATCGTTAGCACAAAAACACATTTGCAAATTTACATGATGAACAACACAATAAAATCTAGATATAATGGATATTGAATTCAATGAGATGATCTTTGCATTACATTTTAGTGGCTTATAAAGCCAATATATTCCTGTGAATAACCTCCAATGAGAAAAACTTCCTAAAAACAAACAACTAACAATATTTATTTATGAAAATAAAACTAGCATTGTTTATTTAATCTAACTATAATTGTATAAACCAACCTATATACTAAATAAAAGGTGCAATAACCCAACAATGTATAATATCATAAACCTATGCTCTTTTTTCAAGAGTAACCCTAATATGTAAACAAATTTTTAAAATTTAAGATCAAGGTTAGGGTTAGTGTTTTTTACAATTTACTAGATGTAGGAATAGTTTTCTATGTTTTGTAGTCATTCAAGGACTACTAGGGTTACGCTTTTTTTTTTTTGACTAAACCTTAAGGCTGCTATCTGTCTATTTTTTTAATTATCTCTAATGGGTATGAATGTGTTTGTGATTTCAATCCATTCTTAATCATGCCATGAGTGATATTTTGCATGGGCTTATTGCACACTGGTTCTCAATTCAAATAAGTTGAAATAGAACTTTTACAGGAAATAAAGTGATGGGGGAATCAATCATTTCAGATGGCATCTTAAAAGTTGTTCATGCATGATTGAAAGATTTTTTAATGATGTGACCCAACGATTAAAGTTGTCCCTTGATGCCTACGAAGAAAGCAAGGTAAAAAAGGCCAAAACTATTATTGGTTGATTGGCATGGTTACCTAGACACTATGATGTAGCTGTTGGTTTGAATGAGAAGGAACTTCTAGCATTAGGGCATAGTTCTTCTAATGCCTCACTATCATTGATGGGAAATCATGGATGCCTCTTTTGCACCTTGCGCCATGCCTAGATCCTAACCATCATTGGAGAGCATAGAATAAATTAAAAATGGTTCGTACGTAGGCAAAAAGGCAATAGCAATTCCATTGTACTGTTCAAGCATCCTGTTTATTATTGTTCTTCTCCTTATTGTAAAACTATTGTTGATGCCATTCCCATTGCAGGTCTTGATTTCAAGGCTCCATCCTAGGAGAGCCTTAACTTGTTGAGAGAGGTAGTTGAGGATATTAGCAAGATAGTTGTTGACTATACAAGTGGTGGGAGATTAAAGGTTGCACCATTATGTCTGATGGGTGGATTTGTAGAAGGAATCATACATTGATCAAATTTCTTGTTGAATCAAATAACAACGTATTCTTCATGAAATTAGCAAATGCATTAGATAAAGTGAATTGAATCTAATTATTTTCACTATTTGATGAGGTTGTGATAGAAGCTGGGCCACAATGTGTAGTTCAATTTATCACTTACAATGTAGCAAATTGTGTAGAAGTATGCAAAAGTTTCATGGAGAAATACCCCACATTGTTTTGGAGCCCATGGGTGGTACATTGGTCTGATTAAAATCCATGAGAACATTGAAAAATCTATTGGGTTAAATCTAAAGTACAAAGGGTAATCTACCACCAAGTTCATATATAATTACATTAAGATGTTGAGTGTGATGAGATCCTTCGCTAAGGGAAAGGAGCTCATGAGACTAATTTTGAGAAATTTGCTGCTAGTTTACTAGCATTGCAAAATCTATGTGATGATGTTGAAAATTGAAAAGCTATTTGTAAACTTAATTAACCCAACCACTAGTCTAAAAAGTCTACAAACTAAATTTAACAACATATCAATGAAGCACTTCTCTATGAATGCAACAAATAATGAACCAAATTATACCATCACATTCATGAAATGCTTGACTCCATTGTTCTTCTTGTTAATGTTATGAACCAGGATAGCAGAGAAACAAAAGATTCTTAACACAAAACATGCAAGAATGGATGACACAAATAAAACCCTAATATTTATCCTAGGAAAGCCCTCCAACTTGAGGGGAAAAACCCAGCCAAACAAGAAATGATGCTTTATTGATAAAATAATAGAGATCTGTGTACAATGCTTCAAACTGAACCAGCAATCCATCTACTACACACAGAACCAGCAATATAATGCGTGTCTAACACCTCACCAATGCACAAGACAAAGAAATATATAGAAGACTTGGCTCTTCATCTTCGAAACTGAAGACTCTTTACATTCCAAGCACAATTCTCTTCATTTCAAATGGATGTCTTTTCACATCTCCATGCAAGTCTTTTCAATTTCCAAATGCAAGACCCTTCGCATTTCTTGGACAAGTGATTCGCCTTCAGGAGAAAGATAACTCCTGACGCTATATAACATCAACACTCCCTCTTAGCTAGGGAGGTATCTTTCCAGATTCTCATGTCATGTATTCTCTCAACATGACCCTCACAATGGCTACACCCATTGTGAGAAAACCCAAAACTTTATCACGGATTCTCTCAATGTGATATCGTCATCTCAGCATGACGTTCACCATGGCTACTCCCAGAGGGTGAATAACACAAGAGCTAAGTCATGGAGTCTCTCACATGACATCCACCATAGCTATGCCCAGAGGGTGGATCCACCATAGCTACTCCCAAAAGGTGGAACAAGGGTTTTCACCTCAAACTTCTTTTGCAAAGAAGAATGCATTAACAAGGGATTGCACCTCAAACTTCTCCCTCTCGGAGAAGAATTCATTAACAAGGGATTGCACCTCGAACTTCTCCCTCACGGAGAAGAGCTCATTAACAAGGGATTGCACCTCGAATTTCTCCCTCACAGAGAAGAGCTCATTAACAAGGGATTGCACCTCAAATTTCTCCCTCACAGAGAAGAACTCATTAACAACATGTATAAGAATTACTGAAGCTGAGGCTCTCTCTCAGCAAGAGAAACAATCTCACAACTTTGATAATCACAATAAAATACATTTGGCTCCAATGCTTGACCAAACAATGAGCTTTTGTAGTCACACTGCTTTACGAGCTTGTTGATCCTCTGCAAAGGACTTGGCACTCTCCCTCTGCAACACAAGCTCCCTCTGAATCTTCAGACACTTGCATCAACCTTCTGACATATTAAAGTTTAGGACTGTCCTCCTCGACCTCATCCCAAATCATCGTCTACTTTGGAGCTACCAATTTCAAATTCAGATTGACTGTGCAAATCTGATCTCTGCAGCTGAAGAGTCTCCCTTTGAATATCATTTCTTCCTCTTCGAAGAAACAAATCACAATGACAAACTGTATAGGTTCTTCCTCTTAAATGATGATATGTGACACCAATACAGTCTCATTACTGCAAGCAGTGCCCTTCATGTTCATTTCTACGGCCTGCATGACTTTGCATGTAATCTCTCATCATCCTGTTGCTTCTCGATCCGTCCTAGAAGCATTTTTAGAGAGATTAGTAGAAGTTTATAGAATCAAACTATCCAAAAGAAATATTTCGTCCAATGCTAAAAGCATACACTATTCACTATTCCCAATGTTCATGCATGAATTAACTATATAAAATTCATGATCAATATTCAAAGGTACAATCATAAAATACTTATCTCTTCATTGTTTAATCTTCCTCACAATATGCCAGCAAACTTTCCAACAATAATATCTTGCATAGTACTTAAGGACTTTTCAACATCATTTGTCTATGAAGCGCTGAATACATTCATACAACCATAAAAAGGAAGCCAATTTCACTCATCAAGAATGCAAGTCAGTAGAAGACACGAAGAACAACAATCACATAATTTCTTATTGCTGCCCACTTCATAGTTGCATACAAATCCTTTACTTCTTGAAACACAAATGCTCAGCTCCAATGATAGTCATCATCCATACTCCTCTGAAAACTTACACATATACGTGATCTCATATTCCAACCCCTCTCATGAGAGTGTCGAGGCTGTCCAAGCTCTGATACCATGTTAATGTTATGAACCAGGATAGCAGAGACCAAAATATTCTTAACACAAAACATGCAAGAATAGATGTCACAAAAAAACACTAATATTTATCCTGGGAAAACCCTCCAACTTGAGGGGAAAAACCCAACCACACAAGAAATGATGCTTTATTGATAAAATAATAGAGATTTGTGTACAATGCTTCAAACTGAATCAACAATCCATCTACTACACACAGAACCAGCAATATAATGCGTGTCTAACACCTCACTAATGCACAAGACAAAGAAGTATATAGAAGACTTGACTCTTCATCTTCAAAACTGAAGGCTCTTTACATTCCAAGCACAATTCTCTTCATTTCAAATGGATGTCTCTTCACATCTCCATGCAAGTCTTTTCAATTTCCAAGTGCAAGACCCTTCACATTTCTTGGACAAGTGATTCGCCTTCAGGAGAAAGATAACTCCCAACGCTATATAACATCAACACTTCTATCCTTCAAGATCTTGTAGAAATGGTGTTTGATCTCAGCTATTTAGGACATGCACAAGATGGCATTAAAGAAATGGAGTGTGGTTGATTGATGTTGATGCAAAGATGTGATATGAAGATATGGTAGCAAGTTTGCAAGTAAGCAAGAGTTCCCCAAAATTGCAATTGTAGTTGATCACATTAGTCGTCTTCGATGAATGATTGCATTTGTTATTGCAAAAAGAGGAAGAAAGGTCTTCTTTTATAGAAGTCCTCAAGAGAATCAAGGGTGGAGATTAAGAGGTTAAAAGATGAATGAAGGGATGAGATTAAGCGGTAGGTAAGAGGGTAGGAGGGAGTTAATAAGATTAAGAGGTAGGTGAGGATTAGGTAGAAAAGGGATAAGATTGGAAAGAAAAGGATAATGAACTAATTAAAAGAAATAAAAATATTTATTTAATTTGGGGATGGAAAAGGCTAATGAATTAATTAAATAAATAATTAATATTTATTTAATTATTGGATAGAAAAGGCTAATGAATTAAATAAATGAATAAAAATATTTATTTAAATAATAGAGGAAGAGGCAAATGAATTAATTAAATAAATTTAAAATATTTATTTAATCAACTGAGGACAATTTGAGGCGTTTACACTGTGCCGAAAAGATGAACAAGGCTTGTTTTATTGGAATAGGTAGGGCGTGCTTGCTAGTTGGATGGATGGTATCAAAATTTCACACCTTAGTGTTTGATGAAACATTTTGGATAGATACACTTGAGATTATACAAATTTTAGAGCACTTGGTGAGAATATTGAGGTTTTTTGATGGGTAAATCCCTTACAGGTTATTTAAATTAATTTTATGAGGCTATGGATAAGGCAAATGAGGTCCAAAATGCAATTCATAATGATAGCAAATCTATGCCAATTTGGGAGAGCATTGGTGCTAGTTGGTCTCACCAAATGCATTGTAACCTTCATGTTGCACGTTGTTTCTTGAATACCTCTATATTTACTATGGGCCATCATACAAAAGCTTGGAGAAGTGAGAACATTGTTTTTCAAGTGCATTTCCACATTCTTTCCTAATGCAAAGGAAAGACAATCAACTACACTGGAGTTGCCATTATACAAGCAGGCAAAATTTTCGTCTTTGTTTTATATGTAGTAGAATTAAGGAAGAAAGTTACATTGCATATTAATTTTTGAATTAATATCTTAAAGTTAGACTTATTATTTTTAAATTGAATACAATCACATGGATTTATTAATAAATTTTTCATTTCCAACTAATATAATATCAGTCCAATGGTCACCTTGTTAGATGGCAATTCTAATTTTAACCCAACCATGCAACTCTTTTGTTTTTGAGTATTCTTGGAGAGTACTTGAGAATATACACCATAAAAAACTAGACTAATTGACCCAACAATGGATAAATGATTTGGTTGTCATCCACCACAATCATGTTCGCTTGAAGGAAATCTGAGGTTAGAAACTTTACCAGTGTGACTTTCAGCAAATGTTTACTGTTTCTAGCATATTGATGCAGGAGTGTCCCAGAGAAACTCGAACTGGACTCAATTGCGTTAGTGTGTGGAGCATTTCTGAACCTTGCAGAGCAAATTGTGTAGGATATATGAAGTAGAGCGACATCAAGAAGGGACCACATGTCATCCAAATAGGTCAACACCAATATTTGAACCCTCTTAAAGCACACATTACACTAGCTTGGGGTTTTGGAGGCTGATGCAGACCAAAATAAATCATCGGTTATGATATATAAGCATGTAAAGAAGCATGGTAGATCATCGGCAGTTGTTAAGGAGTAGTAGATTAGGAGAAAAGCAATTTACGAGTTTTTGTTTTGAATTAACTTCTATGATAAGCCCATGGCGGTCAACGAGCTTGCATGTGGGGTCAACAGATTAGGAGAAAGGAAATTTAGGAGTATTTGTTTTGAATTAATTTCTGTAATAAGCCCATGGCAGCTAGCAAGCTTGCATGTGGGGACAACGGGCTGAATGTAAGCCTGCGGGCATGTTGATTTGTTATTTTTCAATAATAGTATTTGTTTCCATTCATTTTCAATTTTGTGTTGTGTTTTTTGTGATTGGCTGCAAGGTTGGACATTCCAGTTTGGACCCTTCAACACTGATTGCATTAGTTGTATCAAAGCGAGTTTCACACTTGTGAAGGTGGAATTGTAGGTCTTTGGTGTAGACAAATGCCAACTAGAGGCAAGTTGCGGGTGTTGTAAATTGATCGCAGAAGTGAGGCAATTGCAACCCTAAACTAAGTCGCCCAAGTGAGGTAGTCGCACCTAGTTTGGAAGAAAGGATGTCGTTGAGGAGAATGCTAGTGATAGCCAAAGTTTTTGGAAGAGTGGAAGAGGCAATGGACATGATGCAAGCAATGAAGAATCGATTGGATGTTGTCAAAGAGGACCGAAGGAAGGGACTAAACTCAAGATCAGAAGATGAGAGCGATGATGATGCACCAAAAGGGAAAGGACAAGATGAGGGGGATGATAAGGAGGAGGAATTGGATCATATCAAGATGAAGGCGATTGCCAGGATTGGAAAGAGGTTGAGGATGGAGATTCCTAGTTATGTCGGAAGGCTGAATTCGAAGGAGTTGATTAATTGGATCAATGAGATGGAGTACTTTGAATTCAAGAAGTTGAAGATCTGAAGTAAGGTTTGCTGAAACCAAGTTGAAGGGACATGTCACTATCTGGTTAAAAGAGGTGCGATTGGATAGGAACCAGAGAGGAAAGGAGAGGATCATGAAGTGAGGTAGGATGGTGACAAAGCTGAAGGGTCAATTCATACTTGTCAATTACGAATTGGAAATGCGAAAGAAACTTCAAAATTTGAGGCAACGGGAGGAGACGGTGAAGGAATACACTGAGTTCCACAAGATGATCATTAGAACTGGACATAGCGAAGATGGAAAGAAAAAGGTGGTGCAATACATTAATGCCCTTAGAACCAACATTGAATTAAGCCTAGTCCAGATGACCGCCATGGAGGAAGCCTATCAATACGCGTTGAGAGTTGAAGAGAAGCTGGCTAGAAGAGTAGAACGGATATCAAATAGCAGAAACCAAAGGGTATCGGGAAGATGGGTACAACCTAACGAGAAAAAGCCATACACGGAGCGAACCAGAGGAAGGAGCCCTCTTCGAAGGGAAGAACAAAAGTCTAGGGAGGATTTATAGCGCAACCAACAGAAAAGGGAAGACTATCATTGGGACAATGACTACCAGAGGATGGAGAGAAGGTTCGACCAAAGATCGGACATGTTTTAAGTGCGGATAAATTGGACATTGTGCTTGAGTGTCAACAAGGAAGTGTCAGAAGGTTGAGAGGTTCTAGGGTTAGGAGTGCTTATGCGGAGGAAGAAAAGGAAAGATCATCCAGATTTGTAGGACATACGAAAAAGGGTGAATAATTGGTTATGAGGATTGCCTTGCTGCAAAAGGAAGCCAAAGATTAACCGCCACAAAGAAGGAGATTGTTTCGGACAAGGTGCAAGTCAGGAGGCAAGTGTTGCAAGGTTATAGTGGCAACACATACAATTTGGTCTTTAAGGAGATGGTGCAAAAGTTATACCTGAAGAGGATTAAACATCTAGACCCTTGCTGGATTGCTTGAATACAAGATGACCACAAAATTTTGGTGAAAGAACAGTGCCTTGTTAGTTTTCAAATTGGATCTTATAAGGATGGAGTTCAGTGTGATATCATGCCAACAGATGTGTGTAATTTCTTGCTGGGAAGACCTTGGTTGTATGATTAGAGAGCAATACATGATGGGTGGAGGATTACTTCCACCATAGTCAAAGATGGAAAGAAGCATATCTTGATTCCCTTGGAGGAAGAATAGGAAGTGGTGCACGAAGGTGCAAGGGTTTGTTTGGTGGATAGGAGGAAGTTCTTGGATGGACTGAAGCATGTTAACACATGTTTTAGCACTCATTCTAAGAGAATGCGGTAGTAAAGGAGCTGGAATTGTTGACACAAGGGAGGCGAATGTACCACTGAGGGAGGTTGTGAAGCTACTTGAGAAATTTCAAGACAATGTTGGAGAACATTCAAGAGGGATTGTGACTAGTCTAGAGTATCAGTCATCACATTGACCTAATACTGGGAACTAGCTTGCCCAACAAAGTGGTGCACTGGATGACACCGACAAGGAATGCGGAGATGAATATACAAGCGCAAGAGCTACTAAAGAAGGGATTGATCTGGGAGAGCCTCAGTCCATGTGCGGTATATGTTGTCTTAGTGCCAAAGAAGGATGGAGAATGGAGAATGTGCACTGATTCAAGAGTCATCAACAAGATCACAATAAAGTACCAACGTCCTTTGCCAAGGATGGATGACATAATGGATTGCCTAAGTGGTGTGAGATACTTCACCAAGATTGATCTCAAGAGCGAATATCATCAGATTGGGATTAGGGAAGGGGATGAATGGAAGACTGCATTCAAGACCAATGAGGGGTTGTCATGCCTTTCACACTCATCAATGCACCAAGCACTTTCATGTAACTGATGAATGAGATACTAAAAGAAGTTGTAGGGAAATTTCTCATTGTTTATCTAGATGATAACTGATCCGCAACAAGACAAAGGAAGAACATATCCGACACATCAAGCAAGTGTTCCAATGGCTAAGAGAAGTTTTTTATCAACATCAAGAAGTGCAGTTTCATGAAGAATCAATTGGTTTATTTGGGGTTTGTGATCTCTACAGAAGGACTGAAGCCGGATCTAGAGAAGGTGAAAGCGATTGCAGAGTTGCCTACACCAGTAGATGTTGGAGAGGTGAGATCTTTTCATGGATTGGCTAATTTATACTAGAAGTTCATCAGGAATTTCAGTACCATCTGTACATCCATGACAAAGACAGTGAGAGGAGACAAGGAGCTCAAGTGGACATTCAAAGCTTAGAAGGGCTATGAGCTGTTGAAATGGAAGGTGATGGAGAAACTGGTATTGATATTGCTAGATTTAAAAAAAGTCTTTCAAGTATATTGTGATGCCAGCAACAACACCATTGGAGTAGTCCTCAGTCAAGAAGAGAGACCAATTGCCTATTCCAATGAGAAGTTGAACACTGGCAGGAAGAAGTATTTAGTATATGATCAAGAGTTTTATGCCATAATCCAAGAAGTGAAGAAATGGAGACGCTAATTGCTGCCAAAGGAGTTTGTGTTATACACTGATCACCAAGCACTCTTGTATTTGAACAATTAAGGCAATTTGAATCAGAGGCACATGTGATGGGTTGAATTCATGCCGAGTTACACTTTGGTCCTCAAACATTGGAGCGGAAAGTCAAACAGGGTGGTGGATGTACTGAGCAGAAGAAGATACTTGATGTAGATGTGGGTGAATGTAGTGGGATTTGACGAATTGAAACACTTGTACAAGGACGATCCGGAATTTGCAGAGGCATGGAAGACAAATAGTGAACTAGTAGGCATAGATAGAAGTAAGTGGTTGGACTATTTCATTCAGGACATGTTATTCAGAGGAAATCAGTTGTGCATTCCAAGGAGCTCCATGAGGGAGAATCTAATCAAAGAGAAGCATTCAGGATGATTGGTGGGACATTTTCGCATTGACAAAATAGTAGCATTGGTTAATGATGGTTTCTTTTGGACGCAAATCAACAAGGATGTTCAAAAGTATGTTCAAGAATGAGGGAGGGATCTACCAAGTGGCTAAGGGAATTGGCCAAAATACCAGATTATATACACCTCTTCTAATTCCGGAGAGACCTTGGGAGGATATTAGTATGGATTTCGTGTTGGGGTTGCCAAGAACTCAGAGAGGGCATGATTCCATTTTTGTGGTGGTGGATAGATTCTCTAAGATGGTACACTTCGTTCCTTGCAAGAAGACTCATGATGTGGTCCAAACTGCTGATTTATTCTTTCGAAAAGTGTTGAGATTGCACGGAGTGCCAAAGAGCATTGTTTTAGAGTAGGATACCAATTCTACCTTATACTTTTGGAGGACGTTGTGGAAGAAGATGCTGACAAACTTGAAATTTAGTTCAACATTTCACCCATAGACTGATGAACTGATCGAGGTACTAAACAAAAGTTTGGGCAACTTGCTTAGATGCTTGGTCAAAGATAAAATAGGAAATTGGGACTTGGTTCTACCACGAGTGAAGTTTGCATTCAACAATTCAATCAATCGAAGCACCAAAAGGAAACTATTTGAAAGAGTGACCGGACTGCAACCTAGAGGAGTGACTGAACTTAGAGATAACAACCCACACAATAAGACAATTGTGGAAGCAAAGGAGTTCACAAGACACATGGAGGCAGTTCATGCGGAGGTCCAACAACATTTAGAAGTCATGAACAACCAATACAAGGGTCGAGCAGACACCAAGCGAAGACAAAAGGAATTTGTGGAAGGCAATGAGGTCATGGCCCATCTTTGGAAAGAGAGATTTCCGGCTGGCACTTATAGTAAGTTGAAGATAAAGAAGTTTGGGCCTTGCAAGATCATCTGGAAATTTGATGATGGAAACACCTATGAAGTTGAGTTATCAGAGGGAGTGGACATTTCATCGATCTTCAACGTTGCGGATCTCTATCAATTTTATGGAGCACTTGAGGAGGACATAGAAGCATTACCACAACAAAAACTGCCACAAGCACCACTGGAGCAATTTGAACAGACATTGGATAGTTGGACAAGGCACAACACCCAAAATAAGGAATACAAGGAATACTTGGCCAAATGGAAGAACAAGCCACCAGAAGATGTGGCTTAGATATCAAAGAGTGTGTTGGAACAGTTTGGAGCACACTTGTTAATGTGCGAGACACACTTTTCAAATAGCCCCGACGATTTGATGTCGGAGCTTCCCAGAGCAACTCAAATTGGACTCAATTGCATTATCGTGCAGAGCATTTCTGAACCTTGCAGAGTGGATTGTATAGCATATATGAAGCAGAGTGACATCAAGAAGGGACTGCACGTCATCCAAATAGGTCCGCACCAATATTTGGACCCTTTCCAAGAAGCGGTGATTGGGTTTTGGAGGCCAACGTGGACCACCGCAAATCATTGGATATGATATATAAGCATGTGAAGAAGCGTGGTAGATCATCAATAGTAGTTAGGGAGTAGTTGGGGACAAAAAGATTAGGAGAAAGGCAGTTTAAGAGTTTTTTGTTATGAATTAATTTCTGTAATAAGCCCATGGTGGCTTGCGAGCCTACATGTGGAGTCAACAGGCCGAATGTAAGCTTACGGGCATGTTGATTTGCTATTTTCAATAATAGAAGTATTTGTTTCCATTCACATTCAATTTTGTGTTGTGTTTTGTGTGATTGGCTGCAAGGTTGGATAGTCCAATTCGGACCCTCTAACCTTGACTATGTCACATACACTAGTAGGTTGAGAACTAATGTGTTTGTCATTGCTAATCTTAGATAGTGTTGAAGATAATCAACTAATTGAGCTCAATGAGATTTATCCTAATTATGAAAGGATCATTGTCAACAAGGAGGCAATTTACGTTCTCCCATTTTGTTTGGAATATTATAATATGTACTCTAAGACTAAAACTTTGATACTTTAGGATAATTAGAGAGTAATTGGCAACGTTAAAGCTTTATTTATGTCTTATAATTCAAGTTTGTTTCTCTTTCTATGCAGACTATTTGGCATGAAAAAAATTATAGCTTATTTTATGTTGTTCTTCTATGTTTTGATGAATATTTAGCATTTTTTAATTTTCTATGTTTTTCTCTTTTTGTGCTTGTGTAATTCAATTTCTTTTACACTTTTAGTTGTCATTTATTGTTTTGCCAGGTTGCTGATTCTTGTACGGGATCAGATACAGTAATGGGATTTTGGTGTGCCAGTTTGACATTTTTTTTGCATGTGGCCTAACATGTAACACATGGCACCAAACCCATTGGCCTTAAGTGCTGTCTGCAAATAAAAATTGGTGATCTTAAATTTTTGCAGGCATAAAACATTCATTCCATGGGAACTTTGACAAATGAACCTCACTTTGTACTTATGGATAAGGTTAGTAAGACTGTTCTCATTCCATGAGAACACAATCATGGCAGAGCATCAAGGTTCATGTTTTCCTCCAAACCCCCACAAGAATGCACAGCTCTTAGTGAAAATTTTATTTTGGTTGCCCTGCATAAAATTACCAAGTTAAAAATTAGCCGTCTCTTTTCTTGTACAAACTCCCCTTACTCCTATGGTGGTGAGGGATTATGGGAACATTGTAAATAATTTCTACTTGTCAAGCTAGAAAGACAGTGATTTTTTGCTTTGGATGTTGACTCCATTGCCTCCAGATGAGGTTGCGAGGGCTGAATGTCAGCCATTGGTTCCCAAGAGCTTGTAAGCAAATCAGCTGCTTGGGAGTGTTGGAAGTCAAAGGTTGTACAAATATCTGAGAACCAGTGGGGCCAGAGACATTTTTAATGTAACAACCGCTCTTGTTGACACAGAAGCAAAACTAGAGGCCTTGGCATTTTCTTTTTCATGCTAAGCACTCCTCTTGCTGTCAATGATTGTCTAACCTACTTGGTTGTCTTTGCTAGTTTCCTACTTCGGTGGCAGAGTTGGCCACCAGAAAAGGCTCAGCATTAGCCACGAGCGAGCAGGAAATCACTAATCTATGTTCTGTAGAATCATAATGAAGGTATGTTTTGGGAACATTAATGTGAAACACCCTTTGGGAGATGTGTTGTCCTCCTATTCGAATATCAATAGACTCAATACCTTGGGAGAAATCTACCTCAATGCAAGGGTTTCTGAGGAGAAACAAAATACACCTCATTTTTCTTATGTCAGATAAACTTCCTGAAGGGATTTGATGATCCCCTTCAACAAATGCCCAGAAGTAAAGGCATATCAGGAAATTCAATCTGAAACTGGGCTTTGAGTTCATCCTTACTATGAAATATCACATCCAAGGAGGATATATTTAACAAATCACAGGCCATGCTCAGCAATAACATAACAATGTTCAAGGTTGTTAACCTGAAAAGAAAAATCCTTGTTCCTATTCTGAATAGCCTTGAACTTGATTCCATGCAGCTGCCAAGTAGTCTGGACTCAGCTCTTGAGTAGGTTTTCAAGGGATTCAAACAACAAAATATCCTACTAATATAAACTTTCAACTCATTTAAATGCAGAATCAAATTCAGGCAGTTGTGAAACTACATTGGGGCCGACTTTCGTAGGAAAAATGTCATCAACTTGTGAAAGAATTCACTCATAAACTTGTGTGCTTTCTTTGGGGTCATGGTTATTGAGAGTTCGACTCTCGTATATATATTACAGAACTTTTATATTACAAATGTTTTATATATACTTTATTCCTCATGATCCCTTGTTTTGGGTTTTCTTTTTTTTTGAAGGCATTTTCTATATTTATTTATTGAGTCATAGTGAGTTGATTGAGTTTTTTAAGTAGATTTTCTGGTAAGAAAGTCTAGGAACAAAAAAAACACGAATCATGTTTAGCTTCAGTAGGCATGCTTACTTTTCAAATCATCTTTGTTGGTTAGACTTTAATGAACATTTTGGCTGCCGGTTAATTTTAAGCAGCTTGATCCCATTTCTGATCCATTTATTGGTTTCAGATGGTAAATCTAGACTCTGATCTTTTAACCTTGAACAGAGGACATCATATTTTTGAATCCTAATCCTAAGCTCATTGAAGTTTGATCCCTGCAGACAAAGAAGTTATGGATGTACCAGACACATTTAAAAATCAGAAAACAGAATTTACAGATGCAGTAGCTTCTCCAACTCCACAACAAAATGCAACACTAGAGGTTATCCCTAACTTGTCTATCCTTTGATAAAACTCAGAATGGATACATCCTACTAAAATGGGATGAGATTCCTATTTTTTTTTTTTCTTCACACCTTGTGTTGTAGCGTACTTCTTACAAGACATGATTTTGCTATTTTGCAGTTTACAGAAGAGAATAAGTCCCAAGGAAATGCACTTTTTGGCCTTTTGAATGCAATTGGAATAATTGGATCTGGAGTTGCTGGTGCCTTATATATGCTAGAGAGGAAGGGTAGGGTGGCTGCCGAGTCTATTATTGAAGCTGTAAGACCTTTGGCTACTGTGAATTAAGTAAAGATTGGTGTGTCTGTGATGGTATATCACATAAAATTGTCCATGCTTAAGTTCCGGATAATTTGATAATAGTTTTCTTGTTCATCGAGATTTGTAAACAAAATATCCTTCATGGATTGTTTTACTTTCCATATAATATAAAATGTTAGTAGGATTCTGACATATGGGCTGTCTGGGAATAATTTATTTAAGCCACGGGAGTTGTGCATCAAAAATATTGTTGAAGTATTGATATTCCTGTTTTGTTTTATATTAACTGCATTGATGTGTTGCTGCAGGATGCAGCTAATTTAAAAGAAAAAGAAATAGCTATGGCTTCTCTAAGAGAGGATTTGGAGGGGAGAATACATATAGAACAAGACAAAAGCCAGAGACGGGAACAAAAAGCACAGGAAGAGAAAGTTGCACTATCAAAGGAGCTAATATCTGCCAAGGACATGGCAAAAGGTTTACAAAAGCAGCTTGAGATAGAGAAAAACATGGTGCAGGAAATGGAAGCACAGGTGGAAATGTTCAAGTCAGAAATTTTGCGAGTGCAAGAGGCTAATGAGACATTAAAAAGAGATTTGGAGTTAGACAAGAGAAGACTCAATGAATTAGAAGGAAAGGTAAATTTGGCAAATATAAATGTTCAAGAAAAAGAAAAGGAAGCTAGCAACCTGAGATTTTCTCTAAAGGAAAGAGAAAAGAATATTATAGAAATTTCTTTCAAGGCCGAACAGACAAGAAAATCTTTATCACAGGCAGAGGCTCAAATCAAGGAACTCCGGCTGGAGCTTGACAAGGCAAAAAATGAATTATGTCAGAAAGACTTGTCCCTAAAGGAACTGGATGAAAAACTTGTTTTGGCTGTTGCAGAAAAAGAAGATTCTAAAGAGAAACTTGTCATGCTGCACAAAGAACTTAATCAAATGAAGCTTACATTTGATAAAGATTTGGTTTCTTCTAGACAAGCCATTTTTGCAAAACAAGAAGAGATCAACCAGCTGAAAGAAACACTGAGAATTGCATATGATGAAAACAAGAGAAATAAAGAGATTTTTGCTAGATTACAGGAAAAGAAATTTACTTTGGAAGCCTTGTTGGAAGAAAAGAACACAAATTTGAAGAACGTATGTGATGAGCTGCAGAGATCAGTTGAAAGTTTAGAAGTTTCAAGAAGCCAAGTCGCCAATTTGTCAAGTGAGTTGGCAACTTCACGACAAGTAACAAAGAATCTTGAGTCAGAAATTACAAGGTTACAAAATGACAGCAATGCAATACGTAGTGCTCTGGAGGAAAGGGTGCATGAAGAAGAAGAAACCTCGAGAAAACTGTCCAGTGAAGTGGGTTCAGTTAAGAAAGCATTGGATACATCAAGAAATGAAATATTATTTTTGAGTAAGAAATTAAATGACAGTACAATCTCTAATGAGAATTTGAAGGAAGAACTATCCAAAATTTACAAGACAGCTGAGACTTCATTTGCAGCTTTGAATGAACAAAAACAAATGTCAGCAGCTTTAAGCAGCAAGTTAGAGGGATCTGAAAGGAATTTATTAGAAGAGAAGGAAAATAATAGGATGCTTCAAAGAGATTTTGAGGAAGCCACAAAATCGATGGAGGAAATGAGAACCTGTATAATGTCATTGTCTGAAGAGTTAGAGATTACAAAGTCCAAAATCAATAATCTTGAGGAAGAAAGAGATTCATTATATGAATCTCTGGAGAAACAGAATCAACTAACTAAAGAAGTTCAAGAAGGTGCAGAACATGCAAACAAACTCCTAATGAGCTTTGAGAAGGAAAAGGATGCATATTTAAAGAGAGCTAAGAAGCTTGAAGAAGAAATATCATCTGCAAAAGGGGAAATATTGAGACTAAGGAAAGAAATAATCTGGAAAAATGCTCCATCTAGAGAAGCTCAGCAACAGAAGAAAAAGGAGACCAAGGTAAGAAATTTTAGAACTAAGTGAAATGAATCGAGGAAAATGTTAAATAGCTCTAGAAGTTTCAAAGTGATTGAAAGTTAATAGTAAAACTGCTTTCAAAAGTCCCAAGTTGCAATACAGAGTTTCTAAGCAAAAGTTGTTTACCAGCTTATTCTTGATTCTTATTGATGCCAAAGAATGCTCTAGCAGCATTGTCCATTTGCAGATGTTAATTTTCAATCTTCTAGGAGGAATATGGCACCTGTGTGTAACTTTGTTCCCTTGTAATCCCAGGCATTTAAATGTGGTGCTTGTTATTGTATAATCATCCTTTCAATATAATTTTTGTATGCCTAATGGTGGTATTTATTTTTAAGAGTGAGTGGTGCCCATTGTTAAAATACCGATTACACTATTTTCAATGTGTATCATTACATATAAGAACTCGTCATGCAGATTTCTGTCAATTTTTTTTTCTTAAAGGATAGGTTTTGTATGCTTACTTTGAAGAAGGATCCAACTACTAAGCTAAAATAAGTTTCCTATCTGAGAATTGTCTGTCTTTTGTCACAGGTCAGGCGATCCCATGGTAATGACAGACAACCAACAGATGTTTCTCTACAGATAGAGGGCATGCAAGCAGAGCTGTCCCAAATTCAGATGGTATTGTGATAAACTTCTTTATTGATTTTTTGACAGCTGTAGATTAACTTTCAAGGGTACAAATAGAGCCAGAAAATTTGAAATTTGAATGCTAGGCCTGTATATTCAAAATTTCGCTTCCCTATTGTTGCACGCCATTCAAAGACTTTTAGATCAGATTTAGCAAATTTTGCATCTAGCCTTTTGATCTGAATTTACTTTTTCAGTTTTCACTGTCTCCATGCTTCAAATTTTATTCAACTTTTCTGGCTTGCTTAGTTTTTTCTTTCAACGTTCTTTATACATTAAATTCTTTGTGCCCTCAGTCCCAATTATATGTAATTTCCAGTTAATGTCATTTCTTATCAAGTCTCCAACATGAAATTAGGGTTACTTTACATTACTACATCACAATTTACAGATTTCTGAGTGTTCAAAGAATAGTTTTTAAGCTAAAAATACACAGTTTGAGCCAACCTCAGTATATTGCAGAAATTAGGTGTTGGAGACCACGACCAAGTGATAGCAGATGGGACAAGAAATAAGTTAAATGAGGGAGTAAATACAGAAGAGCCTTCTCAAGATACGCCCCCTGTAGCTCCTGTCTCAGTACATGACACCAATTAATGATTGTGAGTGCATTAGATGGTAGCAGGAACCATGATTTCATTAACATGATATTTATTGTTTATGAAATGCTTTTTGCATCGATGAAAAGGCTAATTTTTTAGCTGCACTTTTCGCGAACAGTTAGAGAGGGTCTATCCTCTGATAGTATATTTTCATTCAATATAGTCATGAGAACGGAACAGGTTATCATTCATTTATGTACGCTTGTGTGGTGTGTACAAATACACACATTCATATGGTTTGCAAAATATATGATGCTTTCAGGAGTATTCGAGAATAAAATAATGAATTGACGCTGAATCCATAGTTTTATTTATGTTATATGTCATACAGAGTTGGGGATTTTAAACATGTTTTACAGGCTTAAGGGTCTGTTCATTTTTAAAAAAGTGCTCACTATAGCACGAAAAGTATTGCAAAAGGGCATAAAACTCTGTAGATTATGCAATTTTAAATCTCCTATACTATATCACAGGCTATTCAGATTCTCATTTAACTGGTTTCAGTAACAAATCAAATGTAAGTTGAAACCCATTGCCTTGAGGTTGCATTTGGAATAGGTCTTGCTTTGTAGTAGTATGAGATCTAGGGATTAATCATTATGATATCACTGTAACCATAGACCTGTATCGAATTATTAGGAACGTTCCTAACAACTGTTGTATGATTTTGTTCCTGCTCTCCTAATGAACTATCCATTATGTTAGTGATCTGATCCATGCCATTTTGAATCTGAACTGTCATTTTTGTATCAATTTTGTGTGTGTTATCAGAAATGATGTTGAAAAGTGTAGGTTAGTGATCTAATCACACAGAATCATTGACTTTGGCTCTTATCATTCTTTTGTGGCTTAGCCATTCTGTAGAGATAATCACACAATCTAACTTTTCTGTTATGAATTTCTGTCCTTAGTTTCTATTATCTACAATTCACAACTTTTCTGTCAAAACAATCAAGGAAATGGCACATTAGTTGTTGACTCATGTTCCTCTTCCCTTTTCCTTGGTGTTCTTAACGGTATTGAAATCCAAAGTTATTATGGGTTTCAGAGATTGATTGCAGCAGATCCAATATTTGAGGTAGATAATTTCTTGGATCGTGTTTCGGATATTTGGCTTGACACCAACATTCACAATTCCAATTTCTTGCTACAAGTCATAACAGAAAAAATGCTCCTTTTATTAAACTATTTTTTTGGATCTTGCTATTGTATTAGAAGTGTCTTTTACAGATGTAAATTCTATCACCACTTTGGGGAGGCTCAGATATTCTGCGTTTGGGGTATATTTCCCCTATATTCTTGTGTAAAATAATCAATATTAAAAAAAATCTCTGAGACTTCAAAAAGAAACAAAGGGATTTGCATAATTGAACGAATGAATTGTCTAATTTGGGCTCTAATCTTTTCTTGTAAATTCTCTGTCAAATTTACTTGATTCCTAAGGAATATCTTTAACTTTGGATGATTGTCTGGAATCTTCTTGTGTTGACTAAATATATATCCATCCCATGCCATCTCCAAAATGGCAAAAAAATCCCATCTCCGCATTCCTGCTTCCTGGAAACTTGGTAGAACATAGAATAATGATCTATAATGTACATTTAGAAAAAAAAAAAGTAATAAAAAAATGGATATGCAACTTCAAAGAATGTAAAACACTAGAATGCTTAAAAAAGAGAGCTATTTTAACTATCAAAATAGATGTCAATGAAAGCAAAGATTAATTACATTGATATATTTTATGATCATCAGTATGATTTAACAGATTAAATTTTATACCATACTCGCTTGGAAATAAGGGTCCTGTAAGATCTATATAAGGTGCCACAAAAACCTTGTCACTACTTTATGAAAAATATAAAAGAAATACAAGACTATTGATGTACTCCTTGAGTTTTTAGGTTTTGTCAACCAGATATCACCAGTAAACCTCCAAATGAAGTCTAAGGGGTGCTTTTTGATGACATGTAGAGACACGAAGAAATGTCATCTAATGTTTGGGTATCTTCCCATACGAGTCTTTGAGATAAGGAAGTGTTTTCAAAATAGGAGAAGAGAACAATGGGTTAAGATATGAATCCCCTAGAATGTTAGGTAAGAGTCTCTTGGTACCTATTTTTATGCATAGTGCTTCCTAAATATTTAATGATGCTCAAGTTTTTACTTGTGTACGTTACTAATCATTAAGAATATGCTATGCCTACCTTTTTCCAAAAAGTTTGGGAACAATTATTGTAGTCTAAATTTAAAATAAGAGCCAAGAGTTGCTCTTGGGTAACTGTTATTACTTGGCTTTGAGCTTATTGATGGATTATAAAAACAAGTGGCAAATTCAACTTAAGGCGGTTATTGAGGATATTTCATATATTGGTTATTGGGTACCATAGTTTGAAGGAAAAATGGCATAACTTGATTCAAAATCATGTTTGCCTCACCATTTACCCTTGAATATAAAAAATGGTCTCGCTAAAGAAATAGTAGTTTAAGTTTCCTATAACAGCCATCATATATGTAGAGATCTTGGTATCATATTTGATCTTGTGGTGATGGTAATAACGATAATTAATAGTTTATACAAGTCTGAAGAATAGTGTTGGGTAAGTATTTGAGTGGACTTAATTTAACAATGTTGAATTAGATTAGATGATAGTATTTTTTTAGATCTATAATACAAGGAGTTCAGAATTGAAAGAACAAAAATCATTGCATATGAAAAATATTATAGCAATTCAATTAGTGAATTTAAGTTGTGTGGTATTTCAACATATTAAGTATAAATGAGTTGAAGAACTTGAGCTCATAAGTCAATGGGAAAAGAGGGTTAATCAACAAGTAGGCATTGCTTCAAAATAATTCTTAAGAATGATGCCATCTAGGTCTATAGTAGACTAAAATTGTAGTCTTGCAATATAGATGGTCCAGGCTTATGATTTGCATACTAGGCATTTAGAGTTTAAATACAAACACATTTGAAAAGCATTATAGCTAGTCAACTAGAAAATTTAAATTGTTTTACTAAGTTCCAACCTATTAATGACCTAGAGTTGATAGGTAAGAAAAGTTGGTTATTCTATGAGAAAAAACCCAATGAATCATTCATAACAATTCAATGACCAAAAGAATAGATGCCTAGTTCATACTTACATTTGTGATGATGAAGTGATCTGAATTAATTCCATGGTAAGACAGATTTATTTCTATTTGTCGAGAAAAATTAAAAAAACTATTGAGCAACCCTTTGAATAGCATCAAATTCAACATGTGATAGCTTCAAATTTGTAATGATCCTAACTACCTGTTAAGGAAAAAAAATGACTGCAATACGTTTTGGTTTCGAAAATCTGATTACCCCGGACAGGTGTGATAGTTGTGTAAACGTCACCTCACACAGATTCACAGTATAGACAGAGAATGCAATAAATATAGATTTACTAATATTCTAT
>MU225481.1:568354-590750 GCA_018584345.1 Thuja plicata
ATAAAGGTGTCCATGCTATAGGAAAAACATTACTTTATTAAAATGTTATAACTCAAGGCACCAAAAGGTCTCCGGATAGTGAAAATAGTTTATAATAATTCGAGACCTTTCAAACAAGCTATCACACGAAGGCATCCCTGACCAATTGTAGCAATTATTCCCTTATTACTCCGAAATGGTTAATAAAAATAACCTAATTATAAATTATTTAATCACTAACTTAGGATATATTAAAATATATTAAAATATTTCCCTTTTTGCCCCTGATAGCCCAAATCAACCAAATAAACATGAGTCTGACCATGTCACTTGCCAATGACTGATACCGAATGAGATGGGTCAACTGGCAGTCCCATCCCTAAAATTTAGGGATGCTCCTAGAAACTAGGGAACACACCCTGTCATTGTAAAACTGAAACCATGGAATGGTCCAATGGGACCTCACATCTGGAAACTGCCACATCCTCCTAAAAGTAGGGATATCACCTAAAATCTAGGAACTGCTCCAAATTGCGTGTAAAGCCAAAATCCGATCACTGTATGCACTGAATGAGTCCCTATCCATCTCTGCTAGCCTACGAGACTCTAATGATTGGCCAACTCCTCTGTCTCTAATGTCCACTCTAGAAAGGGGACATGACAGGGCCAGAGAGAAGGACAAAATCCCTAGCCACCACATGCAGAGGTTAATCCCCAGGAATGCAAAGGAGCAACCCAATAGCGCCACCACACACCAGTCGCTCCCACCAAAACGCCCCTCTCAAACAATGCAAGACGTGCTAGAAACGCACGAAGAGGAGATTTGAAGAAAACGCTAGAGAGGATGCAACACACTGCCAAAGACCACACCAGGGGGGACTAAATAAAAATACCAAACACTGAAACACAGTACCCCAATCAGTCGAAACACCACCGGCCAAGATACTAGCACCAAAGTCTTCATCATTTCCATCACCGTCTTCATCTTCTGCGTCATTGGAAGTCGACCCTGTGGCTCCCCTGCTACAGCCACAAGCCCTAGGTTTCAAAATCGCTCTCCCGCTTCCTCTCCAGCCCATCTCCCTCTCCCACCCATCTCCCTCTCCCTTGGATGCATATTGAATTTTTCATGCATTTTGATATTTGTTAATGTTTTCTCAAATGTGCAAACTACACCCATTATACTTTTTAAGAAATTATACTTTTTTAGAAAAAAAAACTTAAAGAAATATGACTACCTATTGTAAAGCTAACCATGTCATATCAAACAAATTAGTGTTTACATGTGTATAAAGAAGAAGCAACAATTATCATAAATAACAAATAATTCTATTAGATTTAGCCTTGAACCTCAAGGAGATATCAACAATGTTTAGTTGGCCTTGTTTTGTTATATGTGAAATGTTATATTCATAATTTGCTAAGCCTCTAACCCACCTTGGAGACCGATATGTTTTTGGGGATAAAGCACACGATGCAACCTAAGTAATTTGCATTTGAACCAAATGTTAATCCATCGCATTGACCATAACAATGACTTGTATCATTATGTTTATTTGCTTTGGGCGACACTTTTAAGCCTCTGTGGCTGTTATCAGTGTCATGATAAACCATTTTCTGAAGTAATAACTACAAGACAATAGGCTCATGCTGCTGGCTTAAATCTGCCAAAAAAACAGTAACAGGGGCTAGTGGGAAGATCAATACGATGTTATTTTGATTTAGCATATTTTTTTCCGTTGACAAAATCCATGGAAAATAGCATTTAATAGTGGAATCCATTCTCAAACGGGCTATTCTTAGAAGGCACTGTTATGATAGGAAGTTGATTCATTTGCTAAGGCAGTCTGATACTTTCTACAAGAAAAACACGACATTACCAGGATGATTCTTTCCATAAAAATAGAAAAATGATAGAAGGCCAATATTATGGCATAATCTAAGCACAGTAATAACTGGTTAAGGGAGGATTATAATCTAAGCACAGAGGATAGTACAGTTCGAGGGAAGCTATCATGGGAGGATATACTCGACTTTCATCAATTCTTGCCGCAATATATTCCAAGTAGGGACTGTTCTTTTATTCATTATTTGAATTTTGAAATATAGATATAGAACAATACTTTATGATAATATTTGAGTTTCCATCTCTGTTATATAAGTGCAAGCAGTTGAGATTATGTGCAAATGTATTCATGTTTTTGTATATGTAAGCATATAATGTGCATTCTTTGAAACTACACAAACTGATTGCAAGAAACATATGTTAGTTCAAATCTAGAACAATAGAAAACTGAAATGAATTCTCTTTACTGCTCATTATAAACGGAAAATATAAATGTTTTATAGAACAAGCTATAACCAAAATCCTTCACATTTCTTGTAAATCAGAAATTGATAATGCTAGTTTGGCTAAATCGAAAACCTGTTACGTCTTCACTTTCACCTGAAAGGGAATAGAAAATTGTTAGTGCAACTAAGTATAAATAGGAAACCAAAGAATTTAAACATATTAGAAACCAAGTATTGATTGCAATTACATTTGATCTATTTTTGTGACTGTTTTATTACTGAATTCTCTTTCTTTTAGTAAGAACATATGTGCACACACGCAAACGTGCACACACACATGTATATTATGATATATGTATATTATGTATACACATACATGTGTCATAGCTTCTTAAATATAATATTATAGTTTAAAATCAAAGCTGCATAATCATAAAATAGCCATGTGGTGGAGTATAAACAACCATGTAGTGATATTAACTTTCACATCAATAGCCATGTGCTAATATTATCTTGCATATAACAACCCATGTAGTGATGTTATCTTGCATATAACAGCCATGCAGTGATATTAACTTGCATATAACAACCCATGTAGTGATGTTATCTTGCATATAACAGCCATGCAGTGATATTAACTTGCATATGAACAACCATGTAGTGATATGATCTTGCATATAATAGCCAAGTAATGATGTCAACTTGCATATTAACAACCATGTAGTGATATTGTCTTGCATATAACAGTAATGTTGTGAAAAGTAAGCATTATCTTCAATATTTGTAAATGGTCGTGTAAAGATATATATTGTATACTAGCAAATTCACCATAGGAATTGATGCATTAGCATAGACTTATGTATGGTTGTCTGCATTATATGTATTTTAAGCTATGTTTCTGGGAAGGGCTGCTGAGTATGGGTAAACAGAGAAGGAAGATCCTCTTTTTGGGAAAACATATTATTTAAAAGTGCTTTTTTCAAAGCCTTGTTCATTGAAATAAATGAATTGCCTGCAAAATTTCTTAATATGTTTCTCTGCCATATCCTAAAAGAAAACATTGCATTATCATATATTAGATGTGCATGTAGATGTATCAAGTTGGACCAAGGTTCCCATTCTACCATTTTTTCAGGTAGCTAGGCCCTTCATGTAGGTTCAATGGTTCTTTGTGTCATGAAGAACTTCGGGAAAGAATAATTGCTTTGTGATTAGGCAAAAAAGCAATAGGGCCATGTTCCTGCCCTCAACTTGATAATGGCCACGTGGTTGATAGTGAGTTTATTTTTGTATAATTGTAATTTATAATTCCTTTTTGTATTGATATTCTCATAGGAGGATCATCATTGTAATCATGTTTCAATATGTATATCATACATATTTTTGTTTTTACCTAGATTAAGCACTAGAACTCTAGAGTCTATATTATATTTCATTATTAATTTGTAGAGTCTTTGTTCAAATTATTAATTTGATGATATTTTTTGTGAGCAATTAACCATGTTACCCCAGGTTTCCGGGATGAGGGGATAGGGGGACAGGGAAACGGGTTTCCCAGACAGATTTTTTTTCCGGAGCAAGGGACGATAGTGGGGATGACTATATAAAAAATAGGAAAATTGTAAAACATATAGGGAAATTTTAAATATTCATATGAAAACATGGATAAAGCATGGTTATATACATTATAGAACCTTAATATATAACGTTTGTGTTAAATAATACATTGAGATTTCACATGAGAGTGGAAGTCAAACAAATTATCAAAACTCAAACATTATTTAAATTAATTTTATGGGACAGCCAAGGGACGGGTTTCCGAGTTTCCGAGACGTCCCCGTTTCCGGGACAGGTCAAATTATGTCAGAAACGCGTCCTCGGATAACACTGGTAATAATTTTAATTTACAAAATATTGAGTTTAGGGACCTTGCATTTTGGTATCATAGCTATTGGTGCATTTTGGTATCATAGCTATTTGGTTAAACTCTAGGGTCTATGACCACTATGCTAAAGTGCAATATGTGGCATAGGTAAACTTAATTAGCCATGGTGAACACAAGGAATGGTGGGTCTACTAGAAGCCAAAATAATGAGAAAAATGAGAGGTTAGATGAGATCTCAACCTCCTAACTAAACAATATATTTCCAAACTAAGGCCTTGGGGACCCTATCCCTTAGCTGCATATTTTCTCGGAGACCCTTGAACCAACCCCAAAAATATTTCTATATACATCATTATCACTTTTGAGACTTCTAATGTATCTTCTAATCTGGATACCAACTGGACAAGATTTTTCCCATACTTTTTCTCTTATGCCATGAAGTTCATTGATAAGCAAACCATACCTGAATGGATTCTTTTTACTTCTTGTCTTCTTCACATTTTCCAACAATTATTGTCGGAGTAGCTCACAAATGTCAAATCTTTTTGCACAAACAATCATTATATATATATATATATATATAAAAGTTGTGGGTGCAAAATCTTATCTATTTTCAAAGTAAAGTTTTCACCCTATGCCCATAGCAACAAATTTGACCCCAGGATTAGTGATATTATTTACTGTCATCACTCTGCCATCAAATTTTGCTCTAGTAAGGTCCTTGACTACATCGTTCTTCATGTTCCTTAGGGCAGGCAATGAGCTGGAACAACATAAACTGGTTAAAACTTTAAAAGAATCTTTAGTAGTTTTATATAGCTTGTCCAAATACATTATGTCTTCATGAATTTTGCCTAGAATATTTTGGACCTAGTCATCATTTGTAGAGAAATCTAAAAATTTCTTCCAGATGTTCAACCCAAATTCGGGAATACATGAGTACTCTGTCCTGTATGTTGAACACGTCCTCTTCTACCAACACCTTCCACGTATCTTCAAATTTTGAGTGACTAATTTTAGTTAGGGGTGCGGGAATGTAGGCCCTCATATCTTTGTGTAGACAACATTCGACAGAACACTAAAAAATGCACCTATTTGATCAATTTTGGTCGCCACATATGGATATGGCTTTAATACAAGTAGTGGCTTTAACTTGGTCTCCACTGTGATAGGGATAGCCATAAAAATCACTGAAGAGAGCTTATTCAACAAGCGCTAAGAGACTAGGGCATGAAAAAGACTTCTTTGCACAAGAGCTCTTGAAATCACAAGTGAATGAAAAATAAATTTGAGGGACCAATATCTCATAATGCCAAAACGTGTCAATACTCTATAATAAATGCACTCTACTAAAGATATTTTCCACAAAAAGTTGATGTTTTGTTTTTAACAAGAGAGGCACAATACTATAGAAGGATCAGTAAATCCTCTAAAACAACTATATTCTCCACCTTGCTAAAAGGAATTCAACATTTAATTTAATATGTGGTGCTTAGGATCTGCAGTGAAATCTCCCCCTAAGACTAAGCTTTCTTTTAGTTTTTGGAGGAAACAAATGTACTATTAAGGAGTACAAACACGGTTGGTGACTTTTCTTCCATATTCTCATTAGAATTCCTTACCTACATCATTTTCATATTTTCTTTTTCTTCATTCTCATTAATTGTCATATTTTTAGGTATGGTGGTCTTTACAGCCTTTCTTTTGCATAACCAAGCAATATGTCCTGTTTTATTGCAATTGTAACATAAGGGTCCTTGTTGCATAGCACTCCAACTCCCTCTTTTATTACATCTACACTCAATGACCTTATATGCATATTTTTTTACATGTATAACAATTTCCATTAAAGGGCTGAACATTTCTACCTCTATTTGCATTTATGAATCTAGTTCTCGTTATTCTATTTCTGCAAACTTTTGTTTTATGTCCATACTTGTTGCAAGCGTGGCATTGACCATTGAAAGGTTGTGATTTAATTTGGTATCTACACTCACTTGCCTTATGTCCAAATCTATTGCATGTAAAACATTTACCATTAAAAGATGTAGGGTGCCTAGATTGAGCAAAGTAAGTCTCCTGAAGTTCTTTTTATTTCAAACAAGAGTGAAACCCTTTTGATCTTTTTATTTTCCAGATCCCTCATTGATCTTTTCCTTTTCTTTATCTATTCTATTAGAGCATTATCCATTGTCAAAAATAAGAGTACTTTTGTCACTTGAGGGTTTTTGATAATTTATCATTTCATCAAGTAATTCATTGCCCCCTTTGAATTTTTTATTCTTCTCAGTCTGTCCTTTTGCAGTTTCATGTTCATTTCTTAGCTCCACAACTTCTTCTAGTTTGATGTAGTCAACTGCTTTTCTTTGTTTTTGGTTTCCTCCATTTCTCTCTTCAACACATTGACTTATTCTTCAAACTTATTGCACTCATTGATAATGATTTGTAGCTTTGTTTCAAGTTTTTCGATGTTTCTCTTTTCTTCTTCAAGTTGCTTTCTCATATGAACAACAATTTTCTTAGGTTCCTTCCACTTATTTTCATACTTATCCATTCCAAAAAATGCACATCTTAATTTTCCTTCACGATCTACTAACTATAGCATTCCATTCTTGTGATTCCATTGTGTCCAGATTTTTCTCATATTTAAACATGGTGTTCAAATCCAAGATCTACCTCAATTGTTAAACTATCTTTCTTAGGAACCTTTCTCTAATACCAATTTTTGAACACCTCTGGATGCAGAGTGGGGGGGGGGGGGGGGGGGGGGGGANGGGGTGAATCAACATGAACTAAAATTAAAAATTCAATAACCATTCATTTTATTCATATCATATACAAAGGTAAATAACTGAAAGTTAAAAGATCACAACACATGACACTAGAAGTTTACACGGAAAACCCAAATTGGAAAAACCAAAGTGAGAATCACACTCACTATATGAAAAACACTTTATTACAGATTTCATTTTAGGCACACTTCCAAGGAAGCGTACTACTCCTTGAGAAGCAAAAATACTACTTAGAGTTTTGTTAAAAAACTGAATAATAGAAATTGAATTGATGAAATGCATTCTCCAAAGTGTTGATTGTAGTTCACTGTTCATGTATCTGCCTTTATTTTCATCTTTGAAAGTCTCATCAAAATTTGCAATAACTTATTCACTATAATATGCACCTTACAACCCAAAAATATTACATTTTTCAACCATCTAAAAAGGAAATATCTCAATATATACATCGCAAAACAAAATCATCCATCAAGTTAGCCAAAAGGAATGTAGTGTGTTATCCGATGATAGTCGGCCCAAAAATAGCTCTTTGAAGCATGCAAAGTGTTGATTGAAATGTATGAAGCCTTAAAAATTAAATGTACACCTTCCTTGAGATCCTAGATCTTTGCAATATACAATGCACACAATCTCAAGGATCAAAATATAGTGGGTCGGCTTAGAAGATGAATGTTATAATTAAGCCGACCCAATATTCATGTGAATCTCAAAACATGTTACAAAGGAAAAACTTATTATCACCTAATCAATATACACACATCTAATTATATCACAACATCAAAACACATATTTAAAAGGAATGTGAAACATTCTTGTGAATTCTTTCTTTGTTTTCAAGTCAACCTAATGTGCACAATACAATAACTTCATCTATAGCATAAACTAAATCACCAAAACTAAGCGATGGCATATTTTGTCAATTATCTAAATCATACTTAAATTGCAAGCTAAAATATTTTGATGAACCAAGATGCAAAGCAATACCCCATAACATAGTTAGATTGTTTACATAAACTATCATACTCAACTATATAGTGAGAAATCGATTCCAAAACTCTGGAGATAGCCTACAAGCGTTAGATAGAGCATTTACATGTTTCTCCAATAATATTCACATGCTACAGAGGATATGTACATGTATTCCTAATAGTATATAGCTTCAAAATGCCTACAAAACTAGACTTCTGAGCACTATAACTATCTTTCAAAGACAAAAAGTGACAAGTTTGAAATCAACGACAACAAAACCGGTCATATATGCAACATGTGATTAATGCAAAAATCCTAGAAAACCATGCCACAAACTTCCCATAATAACCTATGAGCCCCATGAAACTTCAAACTTCACTCACATTTTGTGGTGTTGGACACACTATAATTGTCTTGATCTCCTTTAGATCTACTAAAATTCCATCTACTAAAGTAACATGGCCAAGATAGAGCACCTTGCTTTGGTAAAAGGTACACTTGGATAGATTTATGAAAAGTCTACTCTCAAGAGTTGTAAGACTATCCTCAAAAGAATGAAATGCTCCTCTATTAATTTTGAGTAGATCAAAATGTCATATAGAAATATCAACACGAAAGTGTCCAAACAATCTTGAAAAATGTTGTTCATCAAATCCATGAAAGATGGAGTATTCGTCAACCTAAATGGTACCACAGTAAATTCATAGTGACCATATCTAGTTTTGAAGTTTGTTTTTAGAATGTTCTCCTTAATCCACAACTAGTGATGGTTAGATCTAAGGTCTTATTGATCACTAAGAGACTCACACCTAAATAAGGGCAGTTTGGAAGTTTCACAGGAGTGGAACTTGGTGCACCCTATGAAACGACCTTTGAGATTTTAGAAGTTGGTTCTTTGTTCTTCAGAATTTTGAAAGGGAAAGGAGGCCTTTCACAACATGCAAGCTAAGCTAAACGGGTGATGCACCAATACAAAGATTTTGCAACATTTTAGAAAACTCATGGATAACTTTCATAACACTCTAAACTCTTTAGATGAAGGGATCTATTACCTTATTAAGAAACATGTACGATGTACCATAGTTCCTTAATTATTGGCAAGGAGAACAAAACACATAAAGGAACTAGGACATAAATGTAATATTCAAATACTAACCGTGGGAAGCACCTACAGGGGTCCGAATAAAGACACATATCTACCATGGGGATGTATGACTCCAAAAATAAAGACACGATGTAGGAAGACCATTCCTGACTGGAATCCAAAAAAGAGACACCCTGGAGTGTTTCTCCTCCTTGACAAAATATTTCCTACAAGGGTACGATAAGAGCACATATATCTCAGATTTCACAAAAGTTAACCATTCTCTGAAATGATATATGATTTGTATAATTTATCCTCCATTCTAGATGAAAATGGAAGAGTAAAAAGGCTACATGATCCATTGTTTCTCAAGATAAATGGAAGATAAAGAGACCAACATATGTAATCTAGTCCAGACATAATAAAAATCAGCATAGAACACCTTGATAAACAAAAAATAAGAAAACAAGGGGACACTATCCATATTTTGTTGAGAGAAAACATGCTAAGGATGGACATCAAGTCATAGATTACAAATGCTATAGAATAGGTTTAGAATGATAAACAATGGGCTCTTTTAAAGACAAATATTAAAGAGTTCTGCTATAGAAAGACCATTCTCCTAGTTCTCTCTTGTGTTTATTTTTCAATTCCCCCTCCTCTTTTTACATTGCAACTTGGAGTTTTATAGATCCAACCCTTGTATTTTTTGTTACAGGTTGGTTGTCTGATCTTCTAATTATTACAACAATTATAACCACCTTCATACTAAATATTTCTACATGATTATTTTGTTATGCATTCAACATAGGTGCCAACTATTCTTTCTACAATTGAATTGCAATCGAAATGGGTGCCAACTGTGCTTTCTACAACTAAATTTCTATCATTTGAAGGTTTTCCACAAGTTCCTTTCTCATGGAAAACAATCTTCCTTGACACTTGTCAAAATTTTCCCTTTCGAAAAAGGTCCCATGATATCCCTTTTTCGGGGGCAGTCGTCGACATTCTGACGACAATCCCAAAGTATGCTCCGACAAGGATGTTGCACCTCCGACGCAAAAGGTCGTCGAACTTTCGCCATTACCGTCGGTCAATACTGGGAATTCTTGTCAAAATTGCGATGAGCGCCCCCATTTTACTTCAACGGTAATGTCGTGCCTCCAACGCAAATGCTCGTTAAAGGTACATCATTACCGTCAGTACATTTTGGTGGTGTACCTTACAATTTTGACGACAATTTAATATTTAAAAAAAATGTATGCCCTAACAGGTTGTACTAGTGATTCACTATTAATGTTAGGGTACAACCTGACCCTAATATCCCTTTAAGGCTCCAAATTGATGGATTTGAGACATCTAACAATGTTATATTCTTCTCAACTTAACAACTTACCATGAGGACCCATTCTTGCCCCTTAGACACCATACACACCTTTGCCAAAAGAACCCACACATTCTCTTTCAACTTGTCTTCAAACAGTCAGTACTCTTCCATTCTAATTTTTGATCACAATTCCTTCACCCTCGTATGCAACCCTCCCATATACTCCTAAGCATCCCAAGTACACTATGTTGCTCTACTAGGGATGATCCAACTCTTATTCATCCAAGGAAAAGAAGACATTGTCAATGACCCATGACTAATCACAACACACCATAGGACTGCAATATTTATGTCTGATAACAGTATAGGCACATACTAATTGTAACTTGGAATATACATTCATGGATACACTTGAAACTTCCATTCCTATATCCCTTTATTATGAGATATTCATTGAACAACATTCAAAGAATGAACAGTTACCAAGCAATCAGATCTTGAGGAAACAATATGGAGTCATGTACCAAAGCATTAGAGAGGTCCTATTAGGTGCCCCATACACCATACTCCCCGCCTTAAGACAAGTAGAGGAGGGTGTACATCATTATTTTTCAGTCTTGAAAGAATATTAACTATTAATTACAAAGTACAATGGAAAAAACATCATTTTTTGCAAACAATTTGGAAAACACAAAGGTCTTGATCATGATTACAAAATTAAATTACATTAGTATACAGAGTTAGTGTATCTAACCCTATCTCAAAATAGTCATGTTATCCTACCCATGGAAAAATATCCAACAATATGACATCAAGAGGTTATAATAGCTCTTGAAAATTAAAGAGAGGAAAGAAAACTTGAAAAATATATAGATTTATACATTCCCACACAAGTTGTATTGAACCATCTTAAAGAAAATACGAACATCAATGGATTCAGCACTTGGTAACAAAATGAATTAGCAATGGTGAGTTATTTCCATGTAAACCATACTAAAAGTCAGCCATCAATGAGTCTTTGAAGGGTAAGCATACCTGAATTGTTCCTCACCTAGTCTATAACCAACATTTATCAATAATTACATGTTAGCTTATGTGGTAGAAAGTGAAAAATTTAACCAAACAAATTACAAGAATATAAGCTTAATTTAGTCAATAATTTACATAATTTAGTCAAATTACATGGCTTCTAATATAGCCAAACTGCTCACAGATACATTCTTCTATCAATTTTATTGAAGACAAAATATTGAATTTGTCAACCGATTTGATAATGTCAAGTATTGCTCTTAGTCTGAAAGATCAATTGGGACTTGAAGCTTCAGATGCCCTAGAGAGAGATAGATAGATAGATAGATAGATAGATAGATAGATAGAGAGAGAGAGAGAGAGAGAGAGAGAGAGAGAGAGAGGATGTTCATCTCTCTCTTCATGTCTTTGGGGGCATTTGATGCTTCATTAAGTAGTCATTAGAGGATGTTCATATGTATCTGTATCTGTATGCACTGGAGGATGAGAAAGGGGTTTGACACTTTATAAGGGACTTGGAATAGTGTCCAAAGTGGGGGGGGGGGGGGNGGAATAGTGTCCAAAGTGGGGGGGGGGGTGGGTAGGTTATGGTCCATAGGAATAAGGACTTGGAGGATGTTTCAAATTTCAAATATTGTTGTTGTCTCGGAGTTTTTATGCATAGTCCTAATTGTATAGCAAGAGGAATAACTTGTTATTGTGTGTTGATAATGTTTGTAAAGGAAGACTTTATGAAGAGTATTAAGGTGATGGTATCAAGCCCCTAGAAACCATTGTGGTCATTAAAAGTCAGAGAATATGGTGATGGGATTGACTGTCCTAATTGGTGTTGTGACTATCATAAATGACAGAGAGGAAGTTTACTTGTGAATGGAGAATGGTTAGGTTTGTGAATGAATGGTGTTAAGTAGAGGTTGTAGGGGATATGAGGAGTCCCAAGGAATCATTAATAGACTCAAGAAATTGGAAATTTTCTAGAGCTATTGAAAGATGGAGTCACCCGGGTGTTGAAGTGGGAAACCTCTCACAGGTATTCATGGACAAGGGCCACTCAAGAGAACACTTTGTTTGAAGTTTCCTTAAGGAAATTCATGGAAGACCTGTAGGATCAGAAGAATAGAGACAATAGAGAAGGATCTGTCCAAGTAGAAGCAATGCCCTATGTTGAGGAGATTCCAATGGCTGAAGATATTTTCCACCTATAAGCACAATACCTGATGGAAAATTGAGTCCTTATATGGATGGATGGATTCCTACGCTGGACAACGCGGGTTGAAAGGGTAGCCAGTGATGATTAGTAGTAAATTTTTTATTTAGTCTCTAGTTGTGTAATATGTAAGTGGTTTTTGAACCGTCCAATCTAAATGTATATGGACTATTCATTTTTTATGACGTATTAAGTGTAGTGAAGATGATGTACAGGAAGGTAGATAGAATGATGTAACATCTAGTGGTTGTTTTTTGAACTCTTTTGATGTAACCTCTCAATTATACTTAATAAAAAAATAGTTTTATTACAATATTAGTATGTTGATATGCTTAATACATATTTACAAAAGCACTAGGAGTTAAGATGTTTTAGAAATTGTATTATTTTCTTGATTCTAAATACAAGAAATTAATGAGATATAAATATTTGGACTCTCCTGATAGAGAAAGGGTTTTACTTTATCTACTTTACCTAAGGGATTTAAAATATGGAATTAATTCTCTTCCTATAGAGAAATCATCCTCCCACACTCATCTTGGCTCATACACAATGGTAGGAAAGAAAATTTTTGGGAGAATTCTTGGAACGTCTATAGGTCATTAATCAAATAAAAATTTGAGCTTCCCTTGAAAATGTGTTAAAAGCTTTGTGGGGTGTCTATGTATGTGATTATTTCTTGAGATGATAAAGGTACTTATTCTAAGTTATCTTGGAAATCTTTGGAAATTATTAATGCCCCCTTGCAGTTGAAATCTGATATCCTATCAAAATTGAAGGGCATGAACATTATTTTCCTATAAAATTAAGATGATCTTATATGATTAAAATCTAAATCTGACGAAAATAATGTTAATGATGGATATAGATCTTTGATTCCACCCACAATATCCCTGGATTGGCCAGAAAAAGGCTTTTTTCTAGATCAAAATATTTGCCTCAAGCTGGCTCCTTCAGTTGGGTGGCTTTACAGGACATGGTTCCTTCTGGCATGAGGTTAGATAGGAATGGGAATTATTTTGGTCTTCCCTTGTATTTTTGGGGGTATTATATTGGAGTATTATATTGTAATATTTTTGGTCTTCTCACGAGTTTGAGGCTCCATGAATAACAATGTAATCATTTCTTGATTTATTTTTTTTGCGCCCTTCTTATCGTTTCAACAGGGTTTGGAGAATATGTGATGTCATCATCGTATAATAGGGAGTCCAGAATTTTTTGGAGGTTGTCAGGTATTGCAGGTGTCTTTCCCTGAACATCAACCTGTGACATGAATATTAGTGACATTATCAAAATTAAACCAAAACCATAAAGAAAATAACATAATAATATAGCAATTACAATGAGGTTTACCTATTGGGAAGAGGTATTTGGAGGTGCATCCACTTGTGACAAGAATATTAGTAACATTATCAAAATTAATCCAAAACCATAAAGAAAAGAAAATAATAATATAATATTTTTCTCGTATCTAATTTGTACAATTACAATGAGGTTTACCTGTTGAGAAGAAGTGCCCGAAGGTGCATCCCAATCTGCGGTATGGGTCAGATCCTCCCTCCTATAATCAATATCGCTCTGTGACAAAAGTTATATAATAAAAAACATTAGCGAAATGAAACCAATAGACTTACGAAAAAAAATTAATAATCAAATGGTATATTGGAGTCATTAATTGGAGGTTTGTTTAAATGGTATATATTACGTACCACCCCCATGATAGTAACTTTGTTTATATCTATGTGATTCAAATTGTAATCGATTAGCAGCTCTTCCCCTGCACTTATTGATTTTATCGCACATACGAATACAAGATTTCCCTCGCATGCCTCGAATATGCAATTAGGTTGCCTATTAGTTGACACAAGTTGTGTATTGTTTATAAACCATGCAATGTTCCTTGTTTCTTTTGGCCTTCTGTCAATGTACATAGCCTCTCTTTTACTTTGATCATTATCTTTTAGTTGTATATAATTTGTTGACAGTTCATACCTATGCGTACTTCATGTAGATCAAACTAGTTTCATCCATTCTTTGTAAATGTAACAGCGTCCGACATACTCCATCAATTCAGCAACTTTGTTGTAACAGACCTTTATGTCATCCATGGAAAATAGGCCCAAACCATGTAATGACAATGGTGCTATGTGATATATCCTCTCATTAATACAAAAATCAGTGTTTATTGGAGGAAGTTCCTTGGGTACCCATTGTTTTTGTAGATGTTTGTACCTCAAGAGAACCTTAATTTCTCCTATGCTCTCATCATCATAAGAACATAACCCCCCTTGAGCAAGAAAAAATTCCATGCATTTATTGAATTTTCTTCTAATCTTTTGACCTCTTGTTGAGCTCCCTCTTTTAGACCTACTACATGTCTTTCTTTCCTCTTCTCTTCTTGAATTTCCCTCGCTCGTGGAAGACACATCTAACAAATACCTATTTGGTGGTACTTTCACTCCATCAAATGAGAGAGATAGTTAGTAGATGGTCAATTTTTATTGTGAGAGAAAATAAATTTTAGGATTCCATGGAGAGAGACGACAAGAAGTTGTAATAGATGGTTCACCATATCTTGTTTCTTTTTGCAAATGTTGCAAATAGATTTGAGGGCAGAATGTCAAAGGTTCATTGCATGGATTGATAAGAATGGCTCATGCTTTTCCCCAAATTCATCATTGAGGGTAATGTAGATGAAGAAGTCAGCCCTAAAGTTGAGGTTGAGATTTAAATTTGAATAAGCCCAACTCGGGCCTCAAGTGTTGATAATTGTAATTGAATAAGCCCAACTTAAAGCATATAGGAGGGCCTAGAAAGTGGAATGAGCTATACCATGTGGATGTCAAGGTTGTTTAGGTGAGAAAAATTCAATTTTTTGACAAAATATAGTTGCTAAAACTTGGCTTATGATTAACCCACTTCAAGATGGGTATAAAGAGAAAGCAAACAAATAATAAATGGTTTCTATAGGGTGTATTGACTTATAACTGTCGATCCATGAGAAGAATCAACACCTTGCCTTTACGTAGACTGTGTAAGATCATCACCAAAGGGGGTTTAGGTAAATGCATATGAAATTCATTTATCCAATGTTAGCTTACATATTATATCAAGGTCAATTATAATCAAATTTACAAAAGTCACATGATACATATGCCAAATATTACATAGTAGACAATAAACAATTAGGGGCAGGTAAAAGTTACTAATTTACTAGAACCGCTGGAGATAGAGATTGGGTCCACTGGAACCTCATGAGATAGAGCTTGTGTTACGGATATGATAAGGACCACACACATGTTTGTGGTAGGACAGAGCATATATGATCCCTTGGAAATTCTTTTCAAGTAGGAATGGTAGGACACCATCTTTCTATTATAAAGCCTCTTTATCCAAAGGGGATCAATGTCATTTCTCTCTTCACTGGAATCATGGGTGTAGAGGGTGCTTTGCATCATTTCGATATACCACTCATTTTGATATACCCAAATGATGCAAAGCAACCCTCTGCACCCCCAATTCAATTGAGGAGAAAGGACATTTATCCCCTTTGGATAAAGAGGCTAATTCATCCTTGGAACAATTTCCATAATCTGTTCAAACATCAAACTCTCATCTTCCATATCTCCTTGCATCAATGTTATGACTGATTCAAAAGACAATTGTGTTTCCTTGTGGGACAGGTATAGGAATTCACTGATTCATTCATGGAAGTTGTGCAAACAAGTCTCCTATTAGGTCTCTAAAGCCAAAACAACACTTCCACACTCATGAACAATTTAGACAACCACTTGTGAGGCAAAAACTTGAAACTACAAAAGCTTGGTGAAGGTTTGTCCTAGAATTAGGACTGTGACTTATATGGATTCAATGATACTTTTCCCTCGTATGATTCAACTTTAATAAAGGTTCCAAGCTACAAACAATGACTCTCACCAAATAGACCCTAACATGCATGAATTCAACGCTTAAAGAAGATTCACATGGTATGGAATGAATTGGACTATGATTGTGATTCAACCTTAAGACAAGATAGTCACTACCTTGAGACTTAATGACCTATGTAAATCAATTTCCATTACTGTGATTTGGTTCCAAGGGACCCTTACTAGCTTAAAGATGTATGAAAAATATATGTATCCTTGTTTCAATACCTAACAATCATTTTTTAACTGATTCCATGTGCTTGCTGCAGTGATAGAGGTAACTTGGATCAGTCAATTCATTTTGAAAAGAAATCAACATAGATAGATCCCAATCACTTTGTTTTTGTTTTTGTTACACCAGGTCTTCCACCCTACCATGAGAATACATCAATTGTAATAATTAAGAACTACTACTCAACCAAGGACTGCCCAAACTTGGGCTGCCTCATATTGTGACTGGGAATGACAGTAGACTGAGAGAGTGTTTTGATTAAGTAAAAATAGGTTTTGAAAGGACCCAAAAACTTTAACAAAAACAACAAAATATAGAGCGTTAAGAGAACAAAAAAAAAATGTGAATCACCACCAACCAAGCCCAAGGGAACAAACAAAAAGTTCCCACAAAAATAAAATTGAGACCAGACCAGCAAACCACAACAAGGGGCTATCAAGATTTACATTTAGGCCCACCCTTGTGTGAACGTAAATTCATATCAAAAGAAGGCATGGACAATTTTAATTTATTCCCTTTAATTGTTATCCATCCATCCTCCACCTTATCAGCTATGCTTTGCCAATCCAATGAGTTAGCAGAGGAGCCCACAAGAGCCTAAGAAACAAGATTGTCCACACCAGCAAGCACAGCTGGGGCAAGGACAACATCACCACCACTCCCCAAATCCCCACTTGGAGACACAGGGACAAAAAAATCAACAACACTAGCAAACAAGACATCTGATCCAGAGACAACATCAGCAATTCGGTCAGGATCAACATCATCATCACCTGAAAGGACAACATCAACACTCTGAACCAAGGCAACATCAATAGCATCAGCATTAACGAGATCAAACTGAGAGGAGATGGCAGCCAAACCTCCATCCATAGACACTTTATGAACTGTATGATGGTGGTCAGAAGCCCCCAACCACCACGAAGGTAATTTATTCATTTAAACCATATCAGATAAGCATCGAGCAACAATATGACCAGTCTTATAGCATATCCTACATCTGAATGGAATTCCCTCATAATCTAGAGTCTAGATCTAGGAACCCAAAGGAGAAACCAGAGTAATCTTCTTAGGGAGATCCTTTGAAGCATCAACCTCCACAAGGATACAAGCATATATTAGATGAAGAATGTCAGAGGATCCCAAATCAACCAACTAGAAGTCCCCAATCGCCTCCCCCACAGATTCCAGAACAGAATCCAGCCAAAGATGAAGGGGAAGATGTGGGAGTCTCACCCATATGGGTGTTTTTTTAAAAGACTCGGTAAGAGGATCAAAATCCTTATGCCAGGGTTTGGCCATAAGGGGGAAACTGTCATCGTCCCAAGTGAAGCACCAATCACACAAAATTATTTTCCTGTCTGCAGCATTTCTAAACTTTGCAATAAAAAAACCCTTTGCCATAGGGTATTGTGTGATGAAAATGTGTCACACTTCTATGGGTCATTCCATCCAAGGTTGCTCAAGAATGAGGCCTCAAATATCAACTCATAGCTCCCTAGTCATGGAGTGCAAGGGTTTGTAATGGAGGCCCTCAGATTGACCTAGTTGTGCCCTTGCAAGTACACCATGAAATGAGAGATTCAATGCATGAAAATGACAACTATTCTATATGATTGTCATGCAAGAAAAGAAATTAGTCTAAATGATAACAATGCATGATTATTCTATGAAAGGAAATATGAATTTAATCTAATATGAATTTAATCTACATGAATAGCCATGGATGCAAGAAGAAGAAGAAGACAAGAAGAGAGAAGTTGCAATATCCAAGCTAAAGTGCTCAAATTCTCCTCCAAAATTGCTCTCCAAACCTGCAGCATAACAATACATAAAAATTCTTGATTATCAAATGAGAATGAGAGGTTTCTTTTTAAAGAGCAATGGACGGTAGATATTAAGAGACAAAACTCAAAAGCTATGATTAAGAGGCAAAAAGCCCACCACTTAGAAAGATGTGAAGAAAAAGGGATTTAAGTGGGGGGTTTTATTAATTAAAAGAGGGATTTTATTTTAATTAAATAATATTATTTAATTTAATTAAAAAAGATATTTTAATTAAATGAGATAATATTATTTAATTAAGAGAGATTTTAATTAAATAAGATAAGATTATTTAATTAAAAAGAAATTTTAATTAAATAAGATAATTGATGAAATGATCAAACCTTAAGAAATATTGAAATAATTGAATTAATTACAATTTGATCAAGGAAATTGATTTGAATTGAAAATGTTCCAAAGTATTGATTCAGGAAATTGATAAATTGATAAAATAATAAATGGGGCCCATAGTCTAGGTGACCATTTTAGGGTGCATACATTTGCCCCTCTTTGACTAATGTGTGATCATTCTGGAAACACATGTAGTCAAAGAATGCAGTTGAAGTGTGAGATCGATTTGGGATCACAAAACAACACAGACGTCAACACCGTTGTAAATAAGTAATTGTCATTAGAACAAAGATAAACTGATTGCAAAAAAGACAAGGTCAACACCATTGTAAATAAGTAATTGACATGTCCGAGATAAGAATCTCAAGCAAGGTTGCCCCAAGCGGAGCAATTGATAAGATTGATAAAGTTGAATCAAGGATTGAAGTTTGATAGGTATTGCCCCCTTGTGATCAAAATCGAAATCGAAATGAGATAGAGGAGAAACAAAAAATTGATAAACTTGATCAAATCGAACTAAAGATAAGGTTCTTGATGTAAGATGAAAGATATAAAGATCACAGAACCAAGGTAGATCATCAAACACGAAAGATTATGCCCCATGGTTGAATTAGAAGAAGAAGAAGAAGAAGTGGGGTAAAAGCGAATGGAAGATAGAAGTTTGGAAGAGGTGGAAAGAAATAGAGAGAAGAAAGAGAATTTGCCCCAAAATCAATCAACTGTTTAAGATATAAAATTTTGAGTGAGATCACGAAAGAAGATAAGGAAATGAATATTAGAACGTGATCACAGTTGATTAAAAGTCCACAATAAAGATGAAGGAAACCCTCTCAAACTCATACTGCAGCCTAAAAATGCAAACTAACATGAGGTCTAACAATGCAAGCTACATGAAAATGCAAAGGTGTACTTGCAATAGAGCAACTATAACATAGGACTTTGTGTTCATCATTCATTAGAGAATGTTAAGGAACTTATTTTCATCATTGGGCCATTATTAATGGACATCGAAAAATCACACAATCATCACTAGTCACAAGCGCAACTATGAAGATATCAATGCGATTATATTGGATTGGAATGTGGAAATATTCTAACATAAGCATCAAAGACATAAAGGCCAAGATGACTGTGATGTTAGCTTACCCAATTTAATGTAGCAAAACCACGCTCGCATCAAGGCATAGAGGCCAGGATGACCAGTTGAACGGTTGTGCAAAAACAATTAAGTGCAAAGCAGCAAGAAATTAAAAACATGTTCCATGCCCCAAGTCCTCTAGCTATGCATCACGGAGAGACTTATTAGACAAGGACACTCGATGAAAATAATAACAGTTAGCACACAAAGAAAATATCATGACATAGCTCAAGCATTAAGTGTTGCGTTTAAAAATTTAAGTGTGTTAACTGATACTGAGTTCCGAGGATAAGAATCGAATGCTTACAAGTAGGTAAGATCACATGAAAAAATGGGGTAAGACCAAACTGATAAGTGTTGAAAAACACTCGATGTCAAGGGTTGTATTGAAAAATACAGTTGGGGTGGTGTTGAAAAATACCATTTGTAAGGCGTCCTAAAGACTAATGCATCCAAGAGATCGAAGCTAACACAGTTATGCTCCCTAGACAAAGAAAAAGACCAATTCCAAACTAAGGCAACAAGGACAAGGCATGATGGAGAAAGGCTAAGTGTCGAGGACACGCGCGAAGAAACACAGGTGCAAAGGCCTCAAGCAGTGCCCGTTTCCAGGTTTTCACCACTTGGATTTTATTACAATTTTTTCTCTTTCATTTTTTCTCATTTTTTTCTTCTTTTTTTTAAGGACTTTTTATAATTTTTTTGAATTTTTTGCTACCAAGGCGCCTGTTTCCAGGTTTTCACCAAGGCACTTTTTCCATTTTTTTTTTTGAATTTTTTTGATTTTTTTATATTTTTGAAATATATAATTTTTTTGAGATATATCAAAGCGCCTATTGCTAGGTTTTCACTAAGATGATCATTTTTTTAAGGCATTTTTTAATTTTTTAGAATTTTTGACAATATATCCTTTTTTGGATTTTTCAGGATCAATAATTATGTACAAAGGATGCCCCCAGACATAATGGACATCAAACTCCCAAGTAAGATCACATTGCGCAGTCCCAATGTTTTAGCAAGGTGGAGGACAGGAGGGATTAGCAAGCTGGTGGAAGAGATGGAAGACAGGAGAATGAAGGAGAATGAAGAGAAGAAATCCTCAAAGACAAACTCCTCAAGAGTACCCAAGCTAGGGAAAAGAAAGAAACATCATGTAAAGCACATTTGGACAAGAATGAAAGGCCAACATAGGATAAGTCACAAAATCGTAATGCAGGAGCAGGAAAGGATGCAGTCCAAAGGCATAGATATGTCAAGAGGCTTCATAGCACCGTGTTTTACTCTCTCTCTTTTTTAGATCAAGACCAAAGGGGAAAAGGATAGCGATAGGCAAAAATGAATGAAGGCTAGATAGACATGAAGGCTAAACATGAAAGGAATGAAAGCAAGATCATCATAAGATAGCTTACAAGATAGCCCAAATGTTCGTGTATAGGTCAACATTGTCAAGATCAAAGAGAGAATACAAAATAGATGAAAGATGTAGAAGAACTACACATGATGCCTGATTGCCAGGTTTTCATCATGGTACCTATCTAAGGTGCCACAAGGGAGTGGTTTTTTCCATAGGACAAAATTATTTCTTTTTTTTTTGAATTTATTATTATTATTATTTTTTTTTTTGAAATTTTTTGGAAGAAGGAAATTTTTTTAGATAATGCTCCTTGAAAGGATAAACCATGATATGCCAAGGATCCAAAATGATATGCTCAAAGATGTCGATAGGGAAAGGAAGATGAAAGAGGAAAACAGAGGATAAGATTTTATGCAAAGCGAGTGAGGTTGGAAGATAGGAGGAATAGACAAATGAGGAAAAAGGATAGTGAATGGAAGGATTGTGAAAGGGTAGATGGAAAGGAAGGAAAGATCAATGTCAATACACACCTTGAAGGGTGGTGAGAGGATGGAGGAAATGTGAATGAAGGAATACGTGAAGGAATATGGTGAATGGATAACAGAGGTTGCGGTTTAGGTGCATGGAATGAAAGAATATTTTTGGAAGAAGAGGAGGTGGAAGCCTTTGGAAGCTTGAATGTCAAATTCACTTGTTTCTCGACATGAGACTCTTTCAAGAGAGACTTTGGAATCCATATAGTCGTAGGATTTTCATTTCTTTTTGATGATTTAGAGAGAATATCTTCAATGATGAATTTTGGAACCCATACTTGTCTTGTAGTTTTCTTCTTAGTTCTCTTTTGACTTTATGCCCCCATGTCGATTAGAGGAGACATGTCGATCTTCTTTTTTAGATGGATTCTTGTATTGCTTCTTTTTCTTGTATTGAACATTCAAGTTTCTTCCAAAAGACTTGGGACTTGTGGAGGAAGAAGAAGAATATGACCGGTTTAGATGGGTGGATGG
>MU225481.1:594730-669185 GCA_018584345.1 Thuja plicata
GAGTGGCTGAGATGAAGGGTTAGGTAGGGTTTTGGTGGGAGTGAAGGAGATTAAGAGGCAAAAGGAATGAGTGGCTAGGATTAAGTGGTTAAAAGAGGAAAAGTCAACCCTCACCTTGGAAAAGGTGCTTGTGCACATGATTAGAGGTAATCCACCTTTAATCAAGATTAGAGGAATAATTAGCAAGAGGTGAGTTTAGATAGAGATTAAATTAAAATAATTTTAATTTGATCAAAGTTTAGAAGAATATTAGTTAGTGGAGGAATAAAATAAATTAAATTTATTTTATAATAAAAGATGGAAGGATAATATATTCAATTTAATTTAATATATTATAGTATTTAAATAGAATTTAAATACAAGAGGGAAAATGAATTTATTTAATTAAATTAAATTTAATTAAATAAATAGAGGAATATAACAATATAGTTAATTAATTAAAACAACTATAATGTTAAGGATAAATATTAATAAAATTAATACTGAGTTGGAATGGACAAATTTAAGTGTCTACAGATTTTTGACCTAGTCAACAAGATTGGACCAATATGACATGAATTCAGATCCTAAACCCTAAATACAGAAAAGAGAACCCTGTTAAAAAATAGAGAGCTTTCCAAAAATGTAAACTTTTTAGCAATATTTTCTTATTTGTGCCCTAGGGACCCTATTTATCAAAACATACCAATTCTTAAATATTGTATTTTTAAGCCATTATTCATCATCAAAACAAAAAACACAAAGAACATACCCCCTGTAGAATTCTAAGAGCTTTCCAGAAATGTAAATTTTTTTAAAAAATTTGCTGATTTGCGACCAGAAATGAATTTTCATGAAAAATCATAAAAAAATTATAAATCGCGGAAAAATGATGCAAAAAACTTGATTTTTAAACTGAGACACCTGCGACCTAATGCCAACCTGCAAAAAACATTTCAAACCAAAACTCCAAGCCGTTTGGGAGATATGATCAAATCTTTCAAAAAACCTTAGGTTTTGTCTTCAACTCATCCTGCACAAGGGTTAGGTTTGAAAAACTTCAATAAAATAACCATGTAAAGATTAGAAAAGATGACTAAAATAAAGGAAAATCAGGAGGATCATGCCCCACGGTGGGTGCCAAAAATGTGATGAAAATGTGTCACACTTCTATGGGTCATTCCATCCAAGGTTGCTCAAGAATGAGGTCTCAAATATCAACTCATAGCTCCCTAGTCATGGAGTGCAAGGGTTTGTAATGGAGGCTCTCAGATTGACCTAGTTGTGCCCTTGCAAGTACACCATGAAATGAGAGATTCAATGCATGAAAATGACAACTATTCTATATGATTGCCATGCAAGAAAAGAAATTAGTCTAAATGATAACAATGCATGATTATTCTATGAAAGGAAATATGAATTTAATCTAATATGAATCTAATCTACATGAATAGCCATGGATGCAAGAAGAAGAAGACAAGAAGAGAGAAGTTGCAATATCCAAGGCAAAGTGCTCAAATTCTCCTCCAAAATTGCTCTCTAAACCTGCAACATAACAATACATAAAAATTCTTGATTATCAAATGAGGAGAGGTTTCCTTTTAAAGAGCAATGGACGGTAGAGATTAAGAGGCAAAACTCAAAGGCTATGATTAAGAGGCAAAAAGCCCACCACTTAGAAAGATGTGAAGAAAAAGGGATTTAAGTGGGGGTTTTATTTAATTAAAAGAGGGATTTTATTTTAATTAAATAATATTATTTAATTTAATTAAAAAGGATATTTTAATTAAATGAGATAATATTATTTAATTAAGAGAGATTTTAATTAAATAAGATAAGATTATTTAATTAAAAAGGAATTTTAATTAAATAAGATTATTTTCTTTAATAAAAAGGAATTGTTTTCTTTTAATTAAATAAGATAATTGATGAAATGATCAAACCTTAGGAAATATTGAAATAATTGAATTAATTACAATTTGAGTAAGGAAATTGATTTGAATTGAAAATATTCCAAACTATTGATTCAGGAAATTGATAAATTGATAAAATGGTAAATGGGGCCCATAGTCTAGGCGACTATTTTAGGGTGCATACAAGTATATCTGAACAGTTTCAGATAAAATAGGTTCCCAAGGTTTGGAAATCCAAGCATGTAGGTCCGATAGAGAGGGCCAAAAACCCCTAAATCTGAATATGGCAGCATTAGAGGAAAAATCCTTTGCATTTTTAATGATTTCATCAACTATATCAGGTTAGTATACTGAGAGAGTGTTATTTGGGACTGTCAAGACACAAAGAAGCGTGACCAATCCAAAGGAAAATTACCCCTATTACTTATGGATATGAAAGAATTCAAAATCTCTATTAACTCCCACCAAATACATGTAATGAAATTACAACAGAGAAATGAGTATGCCTGATTATTTTTTACTGTCATCAAGCCTATCATTGAACATTTGCCATGATAGTATGATATTATGACTTATTCTATATCAAAAAGATCTAGCCAAAATCTCATGATAGAGAATTTGGTTGTAACTGGTTTGAATGTGCTTAAATACCCTCTTTGGTTTGATGGGTAAGGAGTTCATGTTTTTGGAAGAACCAAAAATCAATAAAATGCTATTATGAAATGCCTAATCCTTGTCATTTTACTGATTAAATTTTCATATCTCAAAGGAATGGATAGTTATCAGTTTGAAACTCATAGGTTCACCTTATTTCATTTTACCATGGCTTTACAACTTCAAGGAAAATAATAAATTTCCAATTTTGATTGAATTTTAAGAGTCTTAGAGCATGTTAAATGCATTTTATCCCAAGGGAAGTGCATCATAAGGGAGACATCAAAAGTTGAATGTTTTACATATTTTTATTCCTCCCAAACAATTATGTAATTTAAAAAATATTGCATGTCATTTTGAATCTCTATGTAAAAGATATAATCTGTTCAAGTAACAAAAGATGTTTTTATCACAAACAGCTTTGACCGTGGCCAAAAACATAATAAAAGTTTAGTCAAAACTAAAAAATTCACTAGTTGAAAAATCTCAGCCATTACAGAACTCATAATCTAGATGAAAAAAGAAGAAAAGTCGAGACTCTTCAGGGGGTTTGAATGGGTTATTATTATTTCTTCATACAAGATGTTTCAATTCCTATTTTTGGCTTGTGCTCATACTTGTTCATTAATACACACACTTTATTGTATTTAGTTTGTTGATGAACATACTGTGAACCTTGGAGAGATAATCTTGTTAGAAGTCTCAAATCTATCAAATTCAGAACCTGAAATGGTGTTTGGATCTATGATAACTCTCTTATACAATACATTTATCCACAAGGCCTCACTTACAAGAGAATATTCAACTGGGCCTTGTATGGAACCTCCAAGGCTAGCAAAGAGATCCACATGGCTTTTTCTTAAAAAGACCATGAAAATAATAGTAAACATGAATATTTTTTTGCAAAACTTCCTTCCAATCCACTTCTATCTCTACCCTCAACCCAAAGAGGGGTATTTATGGACCTACAAATTGTCTTCAACTAATTCTTCACCCATTTGACTCATTCTAGGGCCTTTGACCCACTTTGACAATTTTGGCCTCTTAGGCCAAATGACTAAGAGTGGCATGAGGAAGAGATTTGTGTGTTGAGGCAAGAGTATTTTGTACCTAGGATGGGGTACAGAATGGGCCAAGAGTAGCATGAGGAAGAGATTTGTGTGTTGAGGCAAGGGAATGAGCGAACCCTTGGAAAGTTAGTGTTATGATGATTGGTGATAGGAAGAGTGGAAGAGTCATTGTGGAGTAGTCCTAATAGGAGGGACATGTGAAGCTTTAGAAATGAATGAGTTGTGTAGAAGGTGGATATGAGTCCAATGATAAGTTTTAAACATGGAAGATATTTGTCTGGTAAATTTTGATCTCAGCTACTTCATAGAGTTAGCTAATACCCCTAGAAAACTGCATAGGGTAATTTATAGCAATAGGGAAATAAATAAATATGATTATGTTTGAAATGCAAATAAGACAAAGTTAAGTGATTTCTCACCTGTAAACTGATTATCCTATCTTCACCATCTCACCCGCCAACATCAGAATTAGGCCACCCAATCGAAGCTCACCCCTGGAGCATATTCAAGAATGAGATATACATGATTCTGTCAAAACAAGAAAAGTAAAGTAAATTGATTGTTAAATAGTGTTTGAATTGGAAGCCTTTCTTAAGCCAAAATTTGTATCTATTAAAAAATGTAATTGAAACCAAGGCATTTTTGTTGTCCAAATGTGAGGCATTTTTGTTTATCGTGGCATTTTTTGAAACCCTAATCCTGATTTATCATCCAAACGTGAGGTATTCTTGTTTATCGTGGCACATTTTCTCTTTTACAGAAGAGTACAATAACAAAGATATCATTTCCAGATTACACAATATTTTTATACAATTTCAAGTGAACATATACAGACATAGAGATATTCATTCTTTTGTAAAGAAAAATCCACATACCCAAATGCATAACAGAGCTAGAAAAATTCAATCCCTCACAACATAGAGGCAACAAAGAAAACACAGGGATCTCCATGGCGGCAGGGATCTCCATGGCAGTAGAGCTCGATTTTTTTCTTCTCCATGGCGACAAAGCTCCAACAGCTAACTTGTAAAAATAGAAAAGTAAAATTAAAAAGGTGTTGTTTTTGAAGGTATTGCCTTTATTTTTATTTTCTACCAAGTCTTTTTTAATCAATTAGATTGGTCTTTAATTTATTTTTGCATTTAAGTTTAATGAGTAAGGTATTTATTAAGTGATTCATTAATCATTTAAAAAAGTATAATATTTTGATGCAAAAAATATAAAAGATTGAGGTTAGGTTTTCTAAATTTTATTTTATTTTATTTATTAAAAAAACATTTGGTCGACGTTCGTTGGAATTTCAATAAACAAAAAATATGCCTTGATAAACAAACATGAACCCATAAGCCTAATCAAACATGAACTCTAATCTTGATTAAACCTCAATTAAACTATTACCTTAATTATATTATATTCCTAACCCTATCCATGATATTTAATCCTAATTATATTCTGTCCCTGACCCTCTTTCATTGAATCTTAAGTTTAGCCTTAACCATAATTGAACACCTAGATGAATAAAACCCTAACCCTATTTAAGTAGTAAGTTTAGTTGAACTCTACCACTAATTGAATTATGACCTTGACACTAATTAAACTTGAATGGTAACTCTAGTATAGCTCTTATTCTAATGGAAACCTTAACTCTCATTATAAACCTAATTAAACACTAAATCTAACTCTAATTAAACTCTAACCCTAATTCAACCCTAACCCTAATGTCAACTCAATGATTCACCTTAATTGAACCCTAACCTTATCCCTAACTAAAATGGAACCCTAATTCTAGATGAAATATTAATCTTGTAACTATAAATAGACCCTAATGCTAATTGAAATCTACTCTTAAATTTGATTAAACCTTGACCACAATTTTTATTAATCCCTAACCTGAATTGAACACTAAATTTAAATCTAAACCTTAAATGTAACCCTAACCTAACCTCATTCTTAACCTTAACTCAGTTTCTCCCTAATTGAATTATAACCCTAACCTAACTTTAACCTTAACCCAGCTAATTTGAACCCTAATGGAGTAGTTTACTCCAATTGAACCCTAACCAAACCTTAATTTTAACCCTAATTAAATCTAAATTGTAACTCAAATTGAATTATATATTAATGCTAACTATAATTTAACCTAATTGTAACAATAATTGAGTATACAATTAAAATGAATGTATTAAACAATGTTTGTAATTTTTAAGTTAGAACATTCAACCTTAACAATAATATTTATAAATATGTTTGCATGCTCCTATCTTATTTTACTGTTAAAGAAATGAATATAGTTTAATTGGGTTTAATATTCAATTAAGATTAGGTTTAGGGTCGAATTTGTTCAAGGCATCCAAAATTCTATTTGGGTGAGGGTTGTTGTTCAATTTAGTTTATTGTTATAGTTAAGGCTAAATTATTTATTAGATTTTTAAAATAAAGATTAAATTAACAAAATAAATGCACATCTTATTAAAAGATAAAATTAAAACAAAAACATTTATATTAAAAAAACATAAGTATTAATAACATTGACTATTCATCAGCAAGTGCATAGTGGAAATTATAGATTCTAGCTTCTATGATAGAGAAAGATAAGGTGCGAGATGGGAGGAGAGTGAGCGAGAGTTGGAGGAGGTGTTCAAGCGGGAGGAAATTTGAAATCCTGCGAGGGAGGGAATTGCATTGCTGGAGGAATTCTGCCATCTACAGCTGCAGGAGACTAGCAGAAAGCGGGAGGATCATCAAGGGAGGGCTCCACTAAAGACTCGGATGAAGACAAGGACTCTCATTCCTGAGGTGGTAGGCCAGAAAAAACCGCAACAGAAGGTAAGAATTCCCTGGCTGATAATATTCCAGATAGAGATCAGGCTAAAGGCAGTTGGTCATCTTTATTTGGGATCAAACCAACTGGAAAGTCTTCCTTTCCTAGTATTAGCAACATTTCTGAGCCTAGTAAGGGTTATTTTGGTATTTCCTTACCTGATCCCCTAGTGGATCATACAGTCTCTAAAATGGCTCTTACGCTAGTAGGAAAATTTATGGGGATAAGACCTAACATTGAATTGGTCAGAGACTTTACATATCGTAAATGGAAACTTAAGGGGCAAGTTGATATTGTAGCAATGCCGAAAGGGTTTTTCTCTTTTTTCTTTTCAAATATGGGAGATTTATCAAAAGTGTTATGTGGAGGCCCCTGGATGTTCGACAAATCATCTCTGGCTCTTCAAAAATGGGTTACTAACCTTGATCTGAATGTAGATATTTTTTATACAGCCCCTATTTGGGTGAGGTTACCAAGTCTCCCAATGGAATACTGGCACAAGGATGTCTTCACAAGTTTGGTGAGTGCTTTTGGAGAACTCCTATCTATAGATCCGATGATAACTACAAAATCCAGACTGGTATACGCTAGAATATGTGTGAATATACACCAAAATATAGATCTACTGGAGGTCATCTCAATCAATTCAAATATGGGTAAGCATATTCAACCTATTGAATATGAATCAGTTTGCTTTTCCTATTTCACTTGCAAAAAAGTTGGACACTAGGCTAAATAATGCCCATTAAACAAACAAAAAGAGAAGGCATATGAAGGAAATAAGAGGGATCCAAAAAATGTCTGGAAGCACAAATCTAATCCGAATGATAATCTTATAGTTAATCTAGAACCTGGCTCTTAGGAGGAAAATACTAAGGGAATGGTTAACAGTGACCTCAAGGAAGGCTTGAGAATAGAGAATAATATCATCATGGAAAACAAGACGGATACAAAGAATGAAGAACTAGCTGAGGTTAGAAATGAGTAAGAGCCTCCAAAGGTGAATGAAACAAAAACATAAACTAACAAAGCCAAGAATCAAGTTTTTGAGAGTACTTCCCCTTTTGGGACAGATCCCTCTAACCCTGAAGAAGAAAAATATGGAGAGCATGAACTCAATGGCAGCATCTCTAAAGAAAGTGATGATGAAACCTCATCTCCTATAGTAGATCTTTGGAATGAAGAAAGAATGGTGAGTTATATGATCTCAGTAGAAAGTCAAGAAGTTCCATGGACAGAGATGAAGGAAAAAAATAATTCCAATAAAAATTCAGGCAAAAAAGGAAATTAGAACTACATAAATATGAATAAATCAACAAAAAAACAAGAGAATCAAATTCAAGGGGGAGTTTAGAAAAGAAGAAAAAAAAAGGTTGATGTGGGAACCCCTAAAAACAAAAGAGGAAGGGCATCAATAAAAAAACACAGGAGAAAGAAGCAAAACAAAACATAGCAGATGGTAGGCAGCGAACCAGTCCTAAGATATGCTCTCCAACCTCTTAAATGAAATTTATATCTTGGAATATTAGAGGGCTTAATAGCCCCCATAAATAGGATGTCCTTAGGAATCTGGTAAGAGATAGTAAACTAGATAATTTACTTATTCAAGAAACCAAAATGACTAAAGACAAAGTTGAAAAAATGCATGTGTTTAAAGATTATGGTAGTATAGGTGTTGACTCGGATGGAGCTTCTAGAGGCATTGTTATATTTTGGAACAAAAAGACTGTTGATTGCACTTTTATTTTTAGTGAGAAGAACATTTTACTGGTTAAGGTTACTTATCTGAAGGATAACTTCTCATGGAACCTTATCAATATATATGCACCCAATACTAGGAAAGGCAGACAAAAGTATATGCAAATATTGAGAGAAATCCGTAATCAATTTCAAGAAGCAAGATGGATGATCATGGGAGATTATAATACTCCTCTTAAAAATGAGGAGAAAAAGGGTGGAATCCCTTCTCAATTAGATAACAGATCTGATCTAGTGGAGTACATCAATGATGAGCTTTATTAGATATTGAATTGGAAGGAATTGATTACACCTGGTCGAATCAACGCACTGGGAATGATCTGATCTAGGTCAAATTGGATAGAGCCCTTTTATCCCAAGACTGGATTTCAAGGTACTCTTTTTCTCTTTCTTCTGAACTTCATATAGGGTTTGATCACTTTCCTATTTCTCTAAATGCTAAGCAGATCATTTGTAAAAAGAATATCCCTTCCAGATTTGAAAGAATGTGGCTAGCTCATCCTAAATTAAAAGAAAAGCTTGAAGAATGGTGAAACTATACTTTAGACAGGGGAGTTAAGTATAGAACTGCTAAGAAGTTGAATACAATTAAAAGGAAACTTAAAATTTGGAAAAAGGGAGTGTTTGGAGATATTTTCCAAATGAAAGGGAGATTGCAGACCGACATAAAGGAAATCCAAGATAAAATTTAGAATGAAGCTCTCAGAGGAAAGAAAAACTATGGAAAACACCCTGATAGCAGATTATCATAATATAATTAATAAGGAGGAATATTTTTGGAGACAAAGATCTAGAGCTCTATGACTCAAGGCTAGAGATAAAAATACTAGATTTTTTCATATGACAACTATGAAACATAAAGCTACCAACATGATTGTGAATTTGCTATCTAAAGACAAGATTATTAGTAAGGAGGAAGAAATTAGAACATAAATGCAAAGATATTTCTCTGAGCTACTGTCAAAAGGAACTAATTTGAATAGATCTAACCAAGAAGAAATTCTTTCAGCTATCCCCCTCTTGGTTGATGATCCTACTAACAAACTACTCCAAGCTATTCCTTCAAATAAGGAGATTAGGAATGCGGTGTTTTATTTTGAAGGGGAGAAATCTCTCGGCCCTGATGGTTTCTCTATGTTGTTCTTCCAGCATTTTTGGTATATCCTTGAAAAAGATGTGCAGGATGCCATCAAAGAATTCTTTGGCACTAAATGCCTTCTTACGGAACTCAATGCTACCTTTTTGGTCCTCATTCCTAAAAAGCCAGGAGCTAACACTGTGGATGCTTTTAGACCTATTAGCTTGTGTAACTCTTTGTACACGATTATATCAAAAGTGATTACTACCAGACTGCTTCAATTTATTTCGAATATCATTTCCCCCCAGCAGAATGGTTTTTTCCCTGGAAGACAAATTATGGATTCCATAAATGTGGCACATGAGAATATCCACCCCTAGAAATGGCTAAAAAACAAGGGTTTATGATGAAAGTGAATCTATCTAATGCGTATGACATAGTTTGTAACGCCCTGCCAGGGAACCCAAGAGAGATTAACCTAGAACATGATACTAAGTTTGATGAACAATTTTTTGCTTCTAAAGTTTATACAATAAGACATACATTAATGTGGAAGCAATTACCATTTATTCACATAACATACACAAACATAGATTACATGACTCAAGGGTTCCGTGACGTTGAATTACGTAAAGTAAAACTCACTAAACAACATAACAAAAGATTCCATTTAGATAGATATATAAACTACCACTTACAAATAATAATTACAATCCTCATGGATAACCATGATACCTACATAAAATCACATCCACTGCACATGTTGCAGGGTATGTAGTAATCACTCTAACAAAATAATATACAATAACCAGATTAGGTATCACATGTGATACCCTAATACAATATTTACACTAATGAATGATAAGTACATAATCATAAGTAAAGAATCATAAAGAGCTCATCTGCATAAGAACCATCAAGCACTGGAACAAGGACGTCGAATCTCAAATGGTAAAGAATCACTACCACCCATCCATGTGGAACTACAAAGGTCCACCCCACCGTGCTGAGGAGATAACAACAGACCCCACTCAGATTTCCAAAACCAATAAGGAAGTAACCGCTAAGCAAGGTATCCTGATAGCTCTCTAACTCCAGGTGTACTACACATAATGAAAGGTAAGACTCACTAATCCAGAGGCAACTTACATCCATAGGAAATGTAGACTGTGTAAAGGAAGGTGTCATCATGTACGTCTAACCCTTAAGTTTTGTCCTAGAAGCCCAATGGACCCCGACAGTCAAGTGACCATACATGGCATCAATGACCTCTCAAATTGACAAGGCCACTAACTATGCCATATACACACCCCTCGAGGTGAAAAATATCATCTCATCCTCCATCTTAGCCTTTACTAGCGCTCAAACATGGGTGAGAAAAACACATCTTATTAGTTCATTTTAAGATCTCTCAGTTATACCTTAAGTTATCACTTATTAAGTTTACTTATAATAAGCGATCCGAGTAGCCACTTGTGGATACGACACTTATTGCAAGCCACCCCCGACTACACATCTAGGTAACCTACCCTAGGCTCAAAGATCCTACATAGATCTAGCATAGGTCAAAACCCAAGTATACCCAACCCAATTCCCCACACATAATAGGAACGATCACAATGGTACACATCAAATGACAAAATCGAAAGGTTCACTTGGTCAGTTTAGGGTAATACACAAAGCACACACGCCACATCATAAACATAAATGCAAAACACCCCCAGCCTCTATATACATTCTAGGGCATTCTAAAACCCATATACCCATAACATAGAGAAATATTCACTCATGGAAAGAAGACATCAATCACATTATGTAGGAACAGTTGAACAATATTCATCTAGGAGCCTACAACTCAATGGATAATAAAATTACCATAATCAACTGATTCTATGTCTCATCCCTAATAGCTTACTATTTTATATTAATTCCCCTTTAAGCATATTCAATATTATCATTTAAAACATCTAGGGAAAGAAATATCAAATTAACTCATTACTAGAGAGTGTGTAAACTCATTTCACATCCAAAGGTTATTAATTAATTTAATAATTACATAACGATTAAATGGAACTATATTAAGAAATAGTCTAATAATGAAATTAAATGAATTGAAATAACGTATAAAATACCATTCATTTAAAATCCATTACTAAACTAGTAATTATGAAAAAGTTTAATTAAACCAAAATGAGAATATTAATTTAGCTAAATTTAAATGACATTAATTAAACTAAATTTAAATAATACCAAATAAATTAAATTTAAATAATATTCAATAAACTAAATTTAAATAATATTAGATAAACTAAATTTAAGTAATATTAAATATTACCAATTATATTTTAAAAGTTTTTAAATGAAATAATAAAAAAATGAATTTTAAAATAAATAAACAACAATCCAAAAATTTGTTTGAGGGGGAGCGGATCCAACACCCCTCCCCTCTTCTTAGCCTCCACGACCTTGGCTGCCTTGGCAACCATGCTGCCTTACGACAGAATGGGCCTGCCAGCAGCTGCAGTTGCAGCGACCTTTGTGCCGTGGGGTGTGGGGGTGAGGTGGGGTGGAGCCCACCGCTCCCCACCCAATTTTTTTTTTAATATTTTTTTTTTCCAAATTAAATTTTTCTAAAAAAACAAATTTCCCTTAACATGTTTTTTTTTAATTAATTTTGTTTTTGTGAATTTCCAAAAACAGAAATATTAAAAGACCTTTTCTATGCATTTTTTTTTGTCTTTTCTCCAATTTTGTCTTCACTTGGGCTTGTTCATTTTTTTTGACTGGTGAAATTTTTTTTTAATTTGACTGTATTATTTCCAGAGAGCATGTTTTTTTTAAACAAATTATTTTTTTCAAAAGAGTAATTTCTAAGGGAGATTTTTTTTCCCACTATAGTTTCCTACTATAGTCAAATTGATTTTTCCATTTTCTAGGTCTTCCATAAAGAGTTTTTTGACAAAATTTTAACAACATAACCCTTCTATGCCAAGTTATCCTTTTTCCTAAAAAACATAGATCTAGGGTTTCTAAAATATCCAACTTGACAAGAAACTCAAAATAGATCTAATTAAGGAAATGATATCACAAAGAAGACAAATTTTATAAAAATTGAAACTAACAAAGGGTTTTCCAAACCCTACCTCAAATCCACCCAAAAACTTGATGAAGAAGCCTTTTGAGAAGATGGAGAATCTCGAAGCCCTTGAATCTGAGTCCGATTGTAGATTTGAAACCACGAAGCCTCCAAAGCAAAAATCTCTTAAATTTCTCCAAGCCTCCAACCACAACAATTTCACAAAAAGCAAGAATACACAAATGCTCTCACAAAATTTCTCCTCTCCAAAATCCTTCTCCAAAAACCTGTTATGACCAAATGAGAAGAGAACTCCCCTAAAGGGAATCAACTTCCACCTTTCAAGAAAATCCCCCTAAAATAGACACTCCAGTTAACTTAGTTAACTCAACCTCCAAGTTTGAAAGAAAATCCTAATTATTAATTAAAAATCTCTTTTAATTGCACAACTCAACTTTGACTTATTAAACCAACTTGCATTTTGAATTCAAACTCCAATTTCAATAATTATCTTGCACATGTAATTAGTTAAATAATATATTAAATAGATTAAATATTTAAAGCACAATTATACATGCAATTAAATATTTAATTATTTAATAAAGCATAAAAGCTAATATAACTCAAATATCAAATTAAATATTTAATTAAATCCCAATATTCAATATTTAAACTTTAACTAATTTCCTAATTAAGCATAGGTATTTAAATTAATTTTTAATTAATTAAATACCCTATATTTAATAAATAATTCCAACAATAATCAAATCAACAAATAACATGATAATCACTCAATATCAAAATACTCAACTGAAATCAACCAAAATCAACTCAAACACACACAAGGATAGGAAAGAACATGCAAGGATCAATAAAGTGTAAACAAAGATGACTGAATGATTTGACATCTTTGGCATTGATGTCAAAGGGGCAGAATATGTATTTCATTGTCAAAGGGGGAGAATATGTATTTCCTATAAGGGGAGAATATGTATGCAAACAAGAGAAGAACATAAAAGATAAAGATGAAAGGGGGAGTATATGAAGATAATGAATCAGTATGATAGAGTGTTTTCATGAAATCAACAAAGTGATATCAACATAATTCAGAAGTTAAGAGAAGATAAGAGTGTTGTCGAGGACACAAATTATGTGTTGTGTAGATAAGAGTGTTGTCATCAATACAAAAGGGGGAGATTGTTAGAATAACTGATGCAGTGATGCTAAGTATTACATTGATGAGGATTGATACAAATTTGATGACAGGTGAATAAGTTATTTGGTTGTCATTGATGTCACCTGATTGACTTAGTGTTTCGAGTATGTTACCAGATATTGTGCAAGTGAATCATGAGTTTCATCATATTTCTGAAGTTTCTATTTTAATGGAATTATATATCATGTGGTGTGATGTTAAATTTGGAATCACGACTTTTGACATGAATAATTGTGCTGGTTATGTTTGATTGAACTCAAACTGGGTAATTGCTAAAAATAGTCAGTGATAAATTGTAAGTTATTTGAATGTTATCTCAAATCGTTAAACTATTTGGTGGAAGGGTCATAGGATATGATTGTTAACAATGTCAAGATACTATGTTTGCAATCATGACTCATATTTTTGACCGGTACAACTAGTTATTTGACTGGAAGCTATATTAACAGAATGAATAGGTAAACAAGATAAAGTTCTTAAACAGGCTATGAAGATTTGTGGATCAGTGAAATAATTTGAAGTGGCAATAGGATCGGTGATGTTTTTCATAAATTAGTAAGGCAATTCTGTGATTTTTGGAACACATTTGACATCACATTTCTCAAGGTATGCATTTGAGGTGGACTCTTTAAGAAGTTCCTTTTTGTCAAACAAGTTTTTGAAAATGGCTCAACTACCAAGTAAAATCTATGTGTAGGCCGACGCCGTCAGAGGAAAATGTTTTATTAGTGGTTAGATACATTGTATCTTACCTAAGATGATTTGGATCATTCATTTCAAAGGTCTAGGGTTTGTTTTAGGTTGGTGGAAGTAAATCTATATAGTGGAAAAGTTCAAGAAGAAGAGAGAGAGTGGATTATGAATTGTAGAAGGATTTGGTGACAAAGAAAGTAAAGGAATCAAGTGTGATCAATCTATGGAAGAGTATACAGTATGAAGATAAATTTAAGAGCTTAATAGGATATGATTATGTAGAGGTGGTGCAAATTTCACAGATCACCTTATTTGTTTCTTTCTAACCATTGTAACAGTTAAATCCCTTAACAGGATGGATCCTAACAGATCTTTATTATAAATCCTCTAACAAGGTGACATTGTAATTGAATGTTCTAAGTCCTCTAACAAGGCTGCTCCTAACAGAGAAAAGATCTTAACAGATCTAAAGGCAAATCCCTTAACCACGTAGCACCTACCAGTGATTTGTAAACCTTTAATAGGGTAATCTCCTTATAGGGTGTATTCCAGAAGAGTACAGATTTTGTGGGTATCAGCTCACACCATGGTTTTTCCCATTTGGGTTTCTACAAGATAAATATGGTGTTTACATTGTGCGGTTGATTACTTGTGGATGTATGCATTGAAATTTTTACTTATGTTAGTTGATATTGAATTTTTTGGTGCATAAATTTTAAAATAGTTGAATTAGGTGAATTTGTTGGTTACTGATTCACCCCTCCCCTCTCAGTAATCAGAGATGTATTAATAGATATTCAGTAATGTACACCATAGTCTGGTATACCATATATCCCTCCACCATAGAACCCTCAATATGTTCTCTTTGTCAAACCAAAGCCTTCAAAAATTTCAAATGTCTCTCAACCATCCACATTGACCTTGTGTGTATAGATCCACACAATTCAATCTCCTCAACTTGAAGTATGAGGTAGTGTTCTTGTGCATTAAAAAATGTTGAATGTAGACACGTTTTCATTTCACACATTAGACGTGGAATTTTTCTCTTCCAATAATTTATATCTTCTTTATGTATTTCCTTAGATGACAACCATCTACAAATGATTGAAGACACAAATATATTAATGAGACTTAACAAAATAATATACAATATACTACATAACAAGTAAAATAAATGGCAAAATAATATCTATACAACAAATTGAACAAATATCACCACTACTTACCTCATGTATTTCCAATATCGTATATAAATTGCTTGACATTGTTGTTGAACTGGTTTGGGAGGGATAGAGGTATAACACATTGCAAATATTATAAAATGATCTTTTCATGATTTTTCTAAAACTAGTAAATATAATAAAATGAAAAGTACATGTAGTATACATATATATAATAAATATAAAAGAACATGAATTAACTTAATTAAGGTATGCAATCATGAATTTTCATCCCTGGCCCAAATTCACCTTTCTTTGTTATGATATTCTTTATGTTCGCAGCAAATCCTGTGGGAAAACAAGTTTTTCGTATGACTTCTTTTATAGCATTGCTTTTTTTCTCCATTAATAACTAAGGAAGGGTGTTTATATTAATTTGGTCTCCATCACTTTTGATTGAATTATATTTTTTATTGTATGATTGGATTCCTGAATATCACTACAAATTTTGACATTTTTTTCTTTGTCACGCCTTCCATCCAATATTTTCCATAATGTCTCAGTTATATTCTTTCTGATATGCATAGTATCAAACAAATGCACAATTTATAGCTTCTCATAGTAGGGAAACCTACTAAATTATCTAAGATAATTTTTTAGCCCCTTTGGAAGTTGTTCATTAATGCCTTAACGACCTTCATGAAGCATATAAGTTTAAAAAGTTAAACACAAAAATCATCCAATTAAAGCATGATTAAACAAAATACAATATAAAAATATAAATTCCAAACATATATGATAGATAAAAAATTCGATTGAACTACATTACCTCAATGATTAATACTATTATATTCTAACTTCCATAGGTGAGGTGTCATTCTTCGTGGTTTCGATGTATTCTCTTCTTTCCCATTGAAAAAATATTTTTTGGTAGTTCAAAACTTATGATTTTTGTAGAGGAAGTGCCTATACGCATCAAACACTTGCTTTCCTAAACCTTTTTAATGATGATATTTCATCTTTGGACCAAAAACTAGACGTTCAAATTTTTCCTTTGTTTGAAGACCTGCAAGATCATGTATAATTGGATTAAAAATGTTAACTTATATAATTATACATATATTAAATAAATTATTTAAAAAATTCATGATTAATACTTTTTTAAAAATAAAAAATATTATTAAAGTGCACAAATTTAAATTTATAACATACCACATAAATGTGTTAGCCCCAGGGCATCATTGTAAGGAAACTTAGGTGCGGAAACAACTTCCTACACTAATCTCTAAAGGAAAGTATTGTGCAAATTCTTTTAAATCCTTACAATTTTAGATTTGTTAACTACTTTAACAAAGATATTGCAGCCATATACCATGCATACAAAAAACAGAGAATGACACAATGATTTACCCTGGGGAAAACCTTTCGGTAAAAAATTCCAGCACTCCAAAACCTGCACAATGTATTATCTTCAACACAGCGGTTACAACACACTTGCAATGCAAGTTCTTTCAGGAGACAATCGACACACAAAGACTAATCCAGTAGCATCCGACCATACCAATAATACACTCTTTTTCTATATCTATCTGCAACCCTAAAATAGGAACCCAAACCCCATGTTTTACCATTCTTCGAGAAAATAGGAACCCGAACCCCACGATTGTGGAAGAGTGTACAGTACTCAACTTTATTAGTTTCCACATGTCATTGCATGTCTTCACCCATCATAGAACCTTCGAGAAATAGCTCTTACGTGTCAGGAATCTGTCATAACCATTTCAGCCATGATCTCCTTACACACAATTCAAGATGCCTACACATGATACTTACCTACATAGTGACGCCATTCCACAAATCTAGTAATTCATCAATAAGAGGCTCAATATATACATTCATACCTTTAACTTGGTACTTACCTAGTTGAATAAATAGAAAAATTACATAATTATTAAAACTATTTTACTATAATAAAAATATAATTTAATATACATTACTACTAAATGAAAATAATACCTGGAACAATCATTGCCAACATTATGTGTTCCCTCTTTATTGACATCCATAGAGGAATGATATTGTTGATAACAAAAATAGGCCACACCAAGTAAATAGATCTCAACTCTCCAAATGGATTGACATCATTTGCTGCCAATGAAAGTCTGAGATTACGAGTTTCTTATTTAAAGTGTGGCAATTTTTCCTCTATGTTCCTAAATGCAAAACCATCTGCATGTATTCAAATAATGTCATCTCCACTTCTATTCCATGCATGGTAATCCATATATTTCACTAAGCTTTCACACCTAAAAAATCATTGCATACATGGAATAATGGGAATATAATGAAGAACCTTGCGAGGCACCTTTTTTGTTAGTTGATTTGTTTCATATCTACTGATATGACATTCAGGGAATTTGGTTGCAAATTCATGTTGTTATGATATATAATATGATCATTGGGACATTCATCTATTACTTGATACTCCATTCCAATATATTTCATAATGGCAAATAATTCTCGGTATGAATGAGGTAGACAATTTGATGGTGGTAACAGGAATTCACCTATCAATCTATGAAAAAATAGTTTGTTAATATAAAGAATATTAATGGTACATATTTCGCCCTTTATTTACTAGTGATGAAAAAAAAAAAAAAAAAGATGACATATATGACATACCTTAACATACATGAGATTTTTATGTTGGGTAAAGAGAAGAGTTATTTGGGAGCCTTCATAAAGGGGATCATATGCCTTCTCAAGTACAAGTAAATCATGAAAAACATCAAAGTCATCTTAATCATCATTATCAGCAGCGCTAGTACTAAATGTGTCATGGATCAATATATTTGTACCATCATCTTCAATAGTATTTTCTGGCGCATGATAATCTTCTTCCATAGGATCATTATCTTCAACTTCGATGTTCATGCGTCCATGTTCCTCCACTTGGAAAAACACATTATTTGAGTCATCATAGTCCATATCACGTGCCCTAGGGAACCCCACCTATATAATAATGATCAAAATAAATAAACCATGATTATGAACTCATTATCAAGTGATTTTTTATGTATATAAATTATGAAAATGATATAAACATTTTCAAATGCAGTAAATATAAACACATATAATGAACAACTTACCAATGGATGATAATTATGCCTTCTTCAATGTGACCATATTGCCTACAATGCTTCTCATCTATTTTGATTGAAATTCTTCTCATCTTTAAACTCTTGCAATTTTTGCACGGACAATAATATTTCCCATCACCTTTTCTTTTCAAGCTAGACCACAATCTAGAAATTGTCTCCTTATTTTTTTCTTGATCAATATTGTCTGACATGATTTTTTTCATAGGAAACAAAATCAGACTATAAAAAATTTGAAGTGTAACCTTCACAAACCTAGCAAAATGTTGTCGCAGTCGCTAAAAATACAGTCGCAGTTTATATTTTATACTTGAGTTACCCTAACAGTTTTTTGTTTACTTTTTTAATTTCCTCTTTCTCGTCAAAATTCTGACAAACACTCGCCTTAATCTCTAATGAAATTCCTATCCATTTAAATTCCAAAGAATATCGGGCAAGTTTGAAAAATAAATAAATAAAATGACACAATTAACCTCTTAGTATCTGACGACACAAAGAAAACAATAAGGTTTGTCAGAAACGTTCATTGGAAAATGCTCCCAAATGAGCTAGTGAATCTTGCAAATGGTTTGAAGGTATTTCCTTTGGTTTATGTTGTGCCACCATGTTTCCAAGGTGCCTGTTCTGGGTAAGAATCAATCAAGGAGACTCAAAAGAAAATGTGAGGTTCTTGTGTGTTCTCACACAAAAAAGAAGGGAAGCCTTGGTTGATAAAATTGAATTTAGGAAACTGACTACTATAGAAAATATCTATAGATTTATTGACTCATAGGATACCTCAACCTTATGGGAGAGAACTATAGAATCTCTGGTTTGTTGATCATATGCTTATCCATTGTGCCACCCTTGACTTTATCAACACATATCTTGTATCTCAAATTGGATCTTGACAATGGGCTTGATGAAATATAAATATTTGTATTATCCTTTTAAGTGTATAACATCATTTTTCAACCACATCTCCTATAACTAGAAAATTTTACACTTAAGAACCCTTAAAGAGATGATAAATCATCCCACCTAAGTTATAGAAGAAAAAATACACGCGACAAGGATTAGAGAAGAAAGAAGAGCCCTAAAAGGCCAGTGCAACATGACAAGATAGAGAAACCTACAAGCAAAGAAAAAAAAATATAAAAAAATATTGGTAGACAATCAAAAGTAAAATGTCATTATATATCAAGCAAAAAAAGGAGGGCACTCAAGTTTTATAAGAAAGAGAAAATACATGCATCCCAATGATTTATAACATTAGATTAAGAATGACAACTAACAAGCCTCTTTTGATATATTTTGGGATGAATATCATTCTCATTCTAAGCTATGTAGTTGAGGTTATTTCTGAAAGACAACCAGATATAACATTGCTGCCAGACATGCATTGATAGTGTAGTGTCTCTCGTGGTTGCATTATTCTTTTTTTTTTTTTTAAATTTTGATTTGAGCTAGACTCTTTCCATATTTTGTGACTATTAATATGATGTAATCATATATTTGCACTGTGCGATGCATTTGGTTACACTACATTCTTTTTGTTTTACCAGTATCATTGTTGATGTAGATGTTATATTGTTTTGTGCTTACCATTTTGATAATATTTGCATGATGATTCTACTATGATATGCTATGATGTTGTATGATGATACATGGTGTATTTTGTATTTGAGAAACATGGATTATGTTATCATATTGTTACATCTTCTATCCCTCTACTTTTACATATTTAATGATTTTCATGATGATATGATTAGTAGATTAGGTTTCATTTATGTCAATATTGGTTGTATCAAGTGAATTTGGCCTCAAATTATTGTATATGGTACTCCCCAATGTGGATTTGTTCATACTTAGGTCATACATTGAAGTCAACATTAGTATTTTATTAAACTTACACTTCTTGTTGAATTCTTCACATATTTTTGTTTTTTGCTCATATGAACCTTTTTCCTATGCATTCATCAATTTTTCCTGCATATTTGTTATCAATTTTTGTTCATTAGTCCTAGCTCTTTGTTTCTATGCATTTATCCTATTTCTACTTGAATAATCACCTGAATTGTGCATAAGTTCTGATCCTGCTCCTACACATTTATATAAGAGAGATGGTCCCTTAGGTCTGTGTAAAAATGAACTTCATATTTAGATTCCTTGAGTTTCTAGGATTGTTTTCATGTATCTACATTTCATTTTTCATATTATTTTGTTGTTTTTTAGATCACTTTTCATTTTGGTTTTAAAATGAACCTAGTGTCGACTATTGTTGAGGATGAACTTGTCTCCTTGATTAACGACTGTAAATAATGGTCTGGTCATATCTAGTGGTGTTTGTGGATGCTATTGAAACTCCCACAAGGTTCTCATGAACGTGAATTCCCCATTCTCACTTGTATTGGGGTTTTCATGGAACCCTTTGAAGTAATTTTGATTCTTTTGCTTATTCTTGATCATATAACGATCACAATATGTTTCTATTTTGCTTATGCATTGTTGTTGTGGATGCACTGAAAATCATGATGTTTCATGTATGTTTAAAAAAAAAAAATAGTACATATTTTACCCTATGTTCTGAGGGTTCCTTAGCAAGGCATTACATCTAGTATCAGAGTCCATGTTTACATGTTGGTATCTTTGGTGAATATGTACCCATTGTAATTTTTGTGAGTAATGTGTGGTTGTTATATTATTTAATGGTTATCATTCTTTTCTCATTTCCTTAGTATGGCTTATAGGCATGTTGTATGTTGGATCTAATCCATATCTTATTTTTCTCTGAAGGATGCCTCCTAGGGGTAGATGTGGTCAATGGAATGCCCGTTGAGATGACCACAAGGAGGATAACCATGAGGAATAGCATCAAGAATAGGAAAATAACTAGGATCATCATGAGGACCAAAGAGATGGTAATGGTGGTAATGATGGGAATCCCCAATTAGTTCAGTTACTTCAAGAACTTATCACTTAGTTGGGAACTCATCAGGAGACATCTCACCATGGGGAGTCCAAGTTATCTTATTATGGTGAATGGGAGGATAGGAGAGAGCACAAGAATTCACGTACCCTGATTGGCTCAAGAGTAGAGAATACAAGAGAAAGATAGAGGGCAGATCTGGATTAGGATTCTATTTTTCCAGGACATATGAGAGACCTTCTAAGGTCATTTCCACCCACCTTTGATGGTTTGAACATTGGTACAAAGGATGAGAGTTGGGTTTTATATATTGGATGTCACTTCACTATGTACTCGTATGCGAGAAACACTAGAGCTCTATGAGAAATTATGCACCTTAGAATTTTTTGCATCTACTTGGTGGTGCATAGAGGCACAAAAGATCTAATTGGATATCATGACCATTTCATCGGAGATATTTAAGGAGAAATTTTGATATCATTTCCTTTCTGACCATTACTGAAAAGCACATACTAATGAACCTATGTTAGTTCAACACTTTATTCGAGGCCTTAATGTTCATATTAGTGGATATGTTTGTATGCACCATCCTAGGACACTTTCCCTTGTCATTGTGAAGGAGAGATTGGCTGAGGATAATATCACCATGGGTTTTTGTAGTAGGAAAAGGGCATAGGTTCATAGTGCACAATCTTCTAGACCACATGTATAGATTACATAGGTACAACCTGCAAGTTCTTCTAGGGCATATTCAACATCTTCTAGGAAAGGTCGCCAATAAAAAAAATAGACAAAGGCATTCCCAATGTCTATTCTAGAGGAAGGACTCTAGTAGTCTTCAGTTAGGACACCTTGGTGGTTCACATCCTAGGGATAGGTCTTGCATTCAAGCATCAAGGAGTGTACCACAAAGTGGTCAACAAATCTCTAGTAGGGAAAGTTTCTTTTAGTCGATTGAACCTTCTACAAGTCATGGTTATGGTAGAGGGGGTTGTTTATCTTGTGGCCAAAAAGTTCACATAGCTCTGAATTTTCCTCAGAGTTAAAGCATGCCCACTAGCAGTATGTCCCACAATCTTTCTCATCTTACAACCTCTACAACATCATTTGGGACCCAATATAACAATCCACTTTTTCCTATCAATCCAATGAAAAGTTCCAATGTATCCTCAGCCATGTTGTAATCTAACACAACTATCAATCCTCAATATACAATGGAAAGTACCACTAATGCCATGGAAACATCAAGTCAGATGGACACATCTAATCCCTTGAAATCCACAATCTCAAACAATCAAACTAACACGATCTCTCAAGGTGTCACATCAAATCTGAGCAATCATACTATTGCCTCACAAGGAACACCCCCTAATCAAGGTCCACGCATCACACTTCAAGGTACTCCACCTAATCAACAACCAAACAATCAAATTCCTTCCTACCAAGGGTTATTGAAAAACCCTAGTGGACATAATGCTACAAACAATATTTTTTCATCGCCAAATCCAACATTTAATTATTTTACACCACCTCAAGTTGCAACACCATCACATGTGAATCTTGTGTATGAATTGACATATACTTACAATCAAGCACCTTCATATAATAGTGGGAATCCTTTTATAGACCCCAATATTTGATTTAACACACATGTCTCACTTACACCTACATATATTTTAGCACAACAAGTATAGAACCTTCAACAACAAATGACTACTTTACATGCTAGTTCCCCCAAGAGGATGTATTCAGTGGAGGAGTTATGCCCTTACCCATTTGACAAGTTGCTTTACATGCTATCTTTTCCTCCCAATTTTGAGACACCAAATTTTGACAAGTATAAGGAAAAGGGTGACCCAAGAGACCATATTAGAGAATTATTTGTGGCATGCATAGAAGTGGCCCACAATGACACATACTTGATGCAACTTTTCCCAAGAAGTCTTAGGGCTAGCTATGGATTGGTTTTCATGACAACCTATGGAAATAAGGTCATGGAATGAAATATAAGAGAAATTCATTTCCAAATATTATCATACCATTGTCAACGAAGTAACCATCATGGATCTTTGTAACATGAAGCAAAAAATTGTTGACATTTTTTTCTTTCTTACAATGTTGGAGGAACTTGACTTCTAAATCCCCATTTCACATTCTAGAAAAGGACAAGATCCTAATGTTTATTGAGAACTACACACTTGACATGATGTGTTCTCTACACTTGCAATGCATCGACTCCTTTGAAGAGCTTATCAAACAAGGTCTAAAAGAAAAAAAAAGACTTCTCACACTAAAAGGCATAATCAAAACAAAAAATGAGACCAATACCAATTCATCTTATAAAAAATCAATTAATTGGTCTGAAAATAAAAGCATCACTAACAATGGAGTAGTCAATGCCAAAGGATTAAATATAGCCCAACTAGTGTGTTAGAGATTTTTCTTGTAGAACCTCAATATTGCACTTATGCTTGACTCTTAGATTCCCAAAATTTGATTCAAACAAGTAAAAGTATAATTAACAAGGATTTAATCCTCCTACTCTTTGAGCTCCACAGATTCAGGCAGGTGTACCTTTCATAGTTTACTGCTTCTCAGTAGACTTAACAATGGATCAAGGGTTTACACTAATTTGTCTCTGTCTTTTAATACAAAAACTAACAAGACATTCTACAAATGAGTATAACCAATCTTATGTAGAGCTTTACAAGCCATACCATGAACTTGACAAGAGAAAATACCAGCGACATAAGGATTCTCATCCTTCTTTTTGAGTTCTAGACTCAGGTAGGATGACCTAATGATTCTCTCTCCAAGGAATCAACAAACTTACTTATATTTTCCAATACAAATAATAAAAATATATGTTTATTAACAACAGAAATATAAAGGATTATTTAGATTGACTATTGATGATGATAACTACTACACAAAATCTAGACCAGTGCCTAATCCAGGGCAAAGAGTCAATTGAGATATACATTCAAAAAAATTACTTAATAGAAACATAGATGAAACTCGGATGAAGTTCCTTACAAACAACCTTCTCATTCCCACACCCATGTCACATTCCTATACTAATATTTAGCCCTCTAAAACTACTTGTAAGATTTACTCCCTCCTTGAAAGAAACTCAAAAATAATTTCACAGTTACCTTGTAACCAGTATATTTAAAATGTCTTACATATTACATACACAAGAACATAAACACAAATAAAAGAAGACATAAAAGATGTGAAACATGAAATTCCATTGTATTTTATTAAAATATTTATGCTCAATACATTCCGAATGAAAAAAATCTTGAAACTAGACAAAATTCAAAATTATGCCTCGCAGTTGTGAATTCACCATCCTTTACAATATCATACATTTCACTATTTATAGTAAGCACAAGCCATCTTGGAATCCTTAAAGAGAAAGTATTCAACAATCTTTGGATATCTAGGCAAAACCTAAAAGTGCTAAAAGACAAAAAATAGTTATATTTTTGGTCGGTGGAAGAAATACACTTGAGTAGCCGATTTAAAATCATTCAAAATTCTTTGCAGTTGACACCTTTGTCCGCAGATATTCTGAGTAACCTCTTGAGGTTTTTATGAGACCTAGTGACCATGAGTATAGACTGACTTTACACTAGTCTTGATGATGATTACCCCCCCCTATGCTCATTGATCAAGTTCCAAGTGCCACTTTACTCTTCATTTATCACGTCCAAGTCAATTGTTGCTGGTTTCTTTTTCTTTGGCTTGGTGATAGTATCCCAAAGTGTAACTTCATCTTCTGAAGGCTAATTGAAACCTTGTAAGCTTTGCAACTACTTCACTTTCCTTTCCCACCTGACATCAGTGATAGCCTCAACATCCACAATAAAATTTGCAAATTTTGTTTCTTCTTTGAAAGCTTCATCCAAGGCTTTGTTGAACCTATCCATATCTAGGATATCATCATCTATCAGGAATGCCTCTTTCTTAGGTAGCAGAGTGTCAAATTATTTTCTCCATTCTTCAAAAAATTTGATCTTATCATCCTCTCCTTTGATAGGAGGAATAAATCTACTAAAATCAGGGCCAAACATACTAACCCTTGCTTGAATCTAATTATCTTTCCTTTGAGGAATGACAATGATGTACCAATCTGATCAATCATCTCCCCAACTTGGCATACTACCTTTGGAAGATTTGTTCTATGTGGTTTTAATGCCTCTAACCTTTCAAAAAGGGATCCCCTTCTTGACCATGTACCAAAATATGGGTCCAAAGTTTCTATGTAGCCCTTTACCTCTATTTCCAAGTCAAGCAATCTAGTATATGCCTTGTGCACCATGTCCACCTTTACTTTTAGGATATCAATCATATGCTTTAACATATTTAGTAAGGAAGCTAAATAAATTTCATTCTAATCCTTATCTAGTTGCTTTGTTCCCCATGGGAAATCCTCAGTGGTTTCTGTCTGAATAGAGGAAACCTCTTTGGATATAGGAGTAGAATCTTTGGGAGCCTCTTCTAATTTGTTTTTCAACACTTCCACTTTCCCATGTAGTGCTTTGATTTGTATCAAGAATTTTTCTCTGTCCTTAGCTACAACAACTGACTCATCAAAGAGATTTCCATATCTAGCATAAATTTTCTCTATTTTTGCCTCATTGAGGCGGGAAAAGTGGGTGACAGCCTAGGAGATCTCAAGGTCAATAGTATTATGGATAGTCTAGATAATCTTGTTTCCATCCATTTTCTCTTCAACACTAACCAGAGATGGATTTTGTGTTCTTGGAGCCAGGGACCACATGGATAGAGTCTGGGATGTTGGATCATATCCACATCCACTTATCATCTCTCCAATCTGAGTCTTAGAAGATAGATTGGCATCTGGTTGCTTAATGATTTGGTCAATTATGAATGTAGAGGCCAAATCCCATCCAAGCACAAGTAGCATTCTAATGGATTTAATCAATTTCCTAGCCTCCTCAGGTGTTATGATCTTAGACTCAGGATCATAGGCTTTTCGGGGTTGCAAAGCTTCACTCTATATAGTATCACCCTCTGTTAATTTCAATTGTGATCCAACTTCCTGTTGCTTTCTCCATATCAGGAAGTTCTTGAATTCATTAGTCTTGATGAATGCATCATCACTTAGAAACTCTTCTTGATAGAGCTAATCCCTTTCATCTTGGCATAGTTGGAGAGGCAACTCCACTTCTTCTTGGAAATTCTTTTCCTTTTTCTTACCCTCTCTAATTGTCTTCCTCAACTGGTGGTGGTATTTCCTATCACCAGTAATTAGGGCACTCACTTTGTCTTTCTTCTTCCGTTGTGTCTCTGCTTGAGAGGGCTCCCCTTGTTCTATTATTTCTTTCTTTCTTGGGGGCTCACTTGTTACTTCAGTGTCAGGAGCCTCTACTTTTTTTTTCTCTACAACAGGTGACACATCTACATGAGGTGGACTGTATATCAAATACCCTCCTTCACTATCCTCTCCATATTCAGAAGATGAATTCTTCTCAGGGCCTCTCTTTTTTTCCTCAATCTAACCTTCTAGTTGATTATACAAAGTATGATACATTTCTATCATCTTTGTAATCCTTGTCATATGGGGAAATCCTAGGAAGAAACCTCCAAAAGGGATCCCTACCTTTTTTTATTTCTTGTTCCAAATACACGAGGTCTTGGTATTTTACAGCTCTACTTGCTGCCTCTTCATCATCTAAGATATTTTTGATATGATCCTCCTCAACACAATCCCCATGTTCTTTAATAGTAGTGACACTTGGGGTTAGAAACTTCTTGGCATTCTTGATGAAGCCCTCAGGGTCTATATACCTATACAAGGCCATGCTCATCTTGTATTTCCCTAACCACTTGTTCACTTCTTCCATGGCCCTTTTTCCAATGGTAAAGTCAACAACCTTGAACTTCCTGGGTGTAAACATGCCTTTTCTATGGGGAGCCAAGTGCTCTTTGTCTTTCCACATTAGTTTCCAAATGAATTCCATCAAGGCAACCCTTTGAGGCACATACTTTGGAAGTATGTGAGGAGGCTAAGAACATCCATAAACCCTAATCAGGGTATAGCTATTTTCACAATAGAAGTCTCCCCAATTGTGATCTCCTAGCCATTTGTCCACATATTGACATGGTCTTATGAGTTGAAGCACCCTAACTGTCAACCTAGTCACATTAAGACCCAAAAAATCTAAAATTGGATGTACAATCCAATTCTCAAAACCACAGTATTCATTCTCGTTGGAAGTGTAATTCCAAACCTTAATCCAGAATTGTACAGGGTTTGGATGACATTAGAATTGCGTCCTGGGTCTCAGATTCTCAGTATCCATACTATCTATATTTAAAAATAGAATCAGATGCATTCAAATAGAATAATGCATAAACTTGGGGTTGGTCTTCTTCTGAATACTGGTGAGACCCCTCATGCAATCTATCAATGACACACTGAATGTAATCAAATTCAATATTGGCGTGGGAGTTATGAATATCTAGGATAATCATCAGTAGATCTGCAGGAAGCTTCTCAATGTTCCCATCGATGCTTAATACTCTACATAGCCCATAATCTATATATTTCATATAGAAGTTGAGGTATTTGAATTCATAGGGTGCACCCTTAGAAGAAGGCATTGGGGCTACATAATTTGTATTTGACCTAAGAACATGAGCCTGGATCAAATTATTTACCACATTGACCTCCTTGGTATACTTATTCAGTAATTTTTTCAAGTCAATCTTTGTGGAAGAGGCATGGTAAATACCAAAGGCTTTCATAAAGGATTCCCTATACAAGGTAACTAGGGCTATCTCATCACCTTTTCTAATAGTTTTAGAAAGAGGATTATATTTCCTAGCCAATTCTACTAATAGGTCTACATCTAGGAGGACATTGGGGAAAATTAGCTTGGCCAAACCTAATGTCCAAGGGTTTGATACATGGATTTGTCTATCCTTATTACTGTAAAAGTAATTGAATATTGAATGTAATCAAAGTTAGTATTGGCGTGGGAATTTTGAATATCTAGGACAATCATCAGTAGATCTCTAGGCAGCTTCTCAATGTTCCCATCAATGCTTAATACTCTGCACAACCCATAAGCTATATACTTCATATAGAAGATGAAGTCTTTGAATTCATAGGGTGCATCCTTAGAAGAAGGCATTGGGGTTACATAATTTCTATTTGACCTAGGAACATGAGCCTAGATCAAATTCTTTACCACATTGACCTCCCTGGTATACTTATTCTATAATTTGGTCAAGTCAATCTCTGTGGCAGAGGCATGGTAAATACAAAATGCTTTCATAAAGGATTCCCTATCCAAGGTAACTAGGGCTATCTCATCACATTTTATGATAGTTCTAGAAAGAGGATCATATTTCCTAGCCAATTCTACTAATAGGTCTACATCTAGGAAGACATTAGGGATAATTAGCTTGGCCAAACCTAATGTCCAAGGGTTTGATATAGGGATTTGTCTATCCTTATTACTGTAAAAGTAATTGAATAAATGGTAACTATAGCACTTGGGAGTGTTGGGATCCCTACAATTTGACATGCCATCAGAAAAAAATTCATCATTTACCTTTTTGCTCTGGTTGGTTCCAGGTAGAAGAGCAAAAAATTTGTCTGAATAGTTCCTCTTTCCCTTTTTTTCTTCCTCTACATCTTTTCCCTCACCACTGACCAAAGCTCTTCTTGACTCCTCTTGAATCATCTTTACTAATTCTGAACTATTCTTCTATCAGAAATAGGCTTTCACAATTGCTCTGAAACTTATGTAATTTTTGCTCTGTGCTCTGAAAACTTTGGTAATGAGAATGTACAAAGGCTGCATCTATTTATCATTGAGACATCAATGCATCAGTCTAGTCAAGAACCTAGAAACTATTTCTTAATCACTTCTGCAATAAATCTACGTGTCTTGACATCAAGTTTCTCCTATTCATGGCGGTTGAAGCTGACAGGTAATTGAATTTGAAATGCTCGGCTGGAAAATTCATGAGTGCTTTTCTATTTTAAAACCTTATTTTATGTTAAAATATTTAAGATGAAATCTGATTGGCCTATTTTTCTTGCCTTTTTATAGCTCAGTGGATCACTTTTACTATGCCAAGATCTTTAACCTTTATTAACTCTTTTTTTTAATATTGTTTCCTTGAAATGGCACGAGATAGGATACTCACAATTCTACCATACTTAGACCATAGTCATATCTAGAGATCACGCAAATTATTTATATCCAAATATCTAAATGTTTCCTATGACTTGGGTTACATTATGAGATCCATCACCAACCACATATCTCCTACTTCATCAATGGTTCTCGCTAAGTTGCTAGATGGTTTTCTTAACTCTAACTTTGTTTTGAGATTCAACGCTAGCCACTCATTTTAACCTTACCTTGCCTCTGGTTCATCTCTTAACAATGGATAACTCATTTCTTCTTATCTCTAAATATTTCAATAAACTTTACTAGGCTTTGCTTTGACCATGATTAAATATGGAGATTTAGAGATAAAGGAACCACCAATTTGGTGAATAAAACTCTTAACTTGAGTCTCATTTGTATATCCAACACTAGCCATTCATCTAAGTTATGATTGAAGATCCTCGCTAAGTCTCTAAGATTTTTACTTAACCTTGGGTTCATTTGAAGATCTAGCGACAAGGCGAAAGGATAAATCTGTTCTGACTATGAGTCTATTTGGAGATTTAGAGATAACTAAATCTCTAAATCATTGAACATTTTGACTAACTCTAGATCTATTTAGAGATCACACGCACACCATAAGATCTAAATCATGTCAACAGTCTAGATCCTTTTCTTATCAACTCAGTTCTTAACTTTACCAGATCCTGAATGCTTTACTTAACCTTGAGTCTATTTAGAGATCATGCGTGGACCACATGATAAGATCTTGATCTATGCCTTACACTGAATCTATGAATCCTTAGCACTAACTCCAGTCCATTATGAGATTATGAGATAAAGGTTATCTCACAATCTCCCTATGTTTGTACTAACTATGGTCAATTCTAAAGATTCAGAGATAAAGGCTATCACTGGATCACTAAATGATCTATCTAACCTTGGGTTTAATTCTAGACTTAATGAATACCATAGATTTCCTTAGCTACTTAGACACGTGTCTCCATCTCATCTCATTACCTCCTGATCACTGAAAGATTCATGACTTCTTGACCTTTTCTAGAGACTCAGTGCTAGATGCACATCTTTGTTCTAATCAATGGTTCAGATCCCTTCTCGATAAACTTGACTTGGCTTTGAAATAACTCTGAATTGACCATGATTCATTTGGAGATTTAGTGACTGAATATATATCTAAGTCACTAAATAGTTCTTATAACTCAGGTTTAATCTGGAGATTACACAAAAACCCTCAGATCTTTCTTTGATCAACGATCAGTGTTAAGTCTCTTAATCATTCTGTACTTGGCCAATTCTTTCTGAGATTGAGAGACAACTTCTTATTTTCCTCTTGATCCAATCGCTTGCGCTGAATCTCAAGATTACTTTATTAATCGCACTTCCATTCTTAGATCACGTGACCAAGTTACCTTTGAATCTCACAATAAACTTCACTTGACTTGGCCTCAACCACATGTTCATCTAGAGATTACACAACTACTTTATCTCCAAGTTTCTGAAATATTCAATAACTCTGGGGTTGAATTGGAGATCACACATAGACCACTCGATCAAACCAAGGATAAAACAAGATTGACAACCCTCGCTGAATCACTGCATAAAATATTAACCTTGGAAAATATCTGGAGATCACGTGCTAGCCACTCATATGGAATGAGATCAACAATCCTCACTGAATCTTGCAACATTTCACTTAACTCTAATTTCATTCTGAGATCTAGCGATAAAGAAAAAAGTAAACTCTGTCCTGACCTCGGGTTGGATTATGAAATTTAGCGGTAAGGCTATCTCTAAATCTCCAAATATTTCTTGTAACTGGAGTTAATTCATGAGATCTAGTGCTAGCCACATGATGAAAACTGCATCCATAGCTATCATTGAATCTTTAAATATTTGAGCTGACTTCATCTTTGTCTAGCGATAATGCACCAACCACACAATGAGAATAAAATCAACCGCCTGCGCTTAATCTCTAAATTTATGAGAGCATATTCCTTTCTTCCTAATATTAAGAGATAACATCTTGCACCAAGTCTCCATACTATAAATAATATTTGGCCTTGATCATGAGATTAAGAGATAAAGGTAACGACCAAAAGGCACATGACTTAAAAACACATAAGTTACTCACCAAAAGTAACTTCAAAATAGAAAAAAGTCTCTAAGGTCTAGGTTTTTTTCACAACAAAGACACAAGAGACCTAGGGTTTAATATTTTTAACAATTTTTGTACCACATTTCTTGGGAAATAGACATTTATAGGAAAATTTGAGGGCACACTGGAATAGACCTTTGAATTTTAAAGCATAAATAGAAACTGGGAACCAAAACCTTCAGCAAGAATTTGAGAAAAAATAGTTCCAACATAGTGCTACATCTTCAAGGGTCACCAAATACCAATACTCCCAACACCAAAAATAATGTGCCTCAAAGTGGGAGTCAATCATCCAATGTTCCCAATGATCAACAATGTCCTCCAAGAAGGTAGAATCCAAGATGAACATATATGCCTCTCACAGAAGCTCTTGAGATTTTCATAAATAAATTATTACAAAAAAGGCCATCCATTACTAACCTTAAAGGATCAACTATAAACTAAGTTCCAATAAACCAAGTAGTATATACACTGACTTCAAATATATAAACCCATCTGCATTGTCCAAGTCCAATGCCACATCCACATCTAAGCTCAATATCATGGTTCAAGATATGTGTTGTGGGGAGTATAATTATGTAGACTCATTTTTAGCTGGGAAGATCCCTAGTTCTCTGAATACCTATGGAAAACCTAGAAAAACCCATAAGAGGAAGTAGAAAATTTATATCCAGTATGAATTGCCCACTATGTTTGCAAAATAGAGAGAACAAGATGAAGAGTCCATGGAACAAGATGTGTCCAATTGGCTATATAAAGATGAAGAATCCCCTCTTGTCACACTTCTAGTTCATCAATATGGAAGATGGTGTACTATTATGTAGAAATAAGTATGCAACAAACACAATGTCCTTGGAAAACAAATTTGAGGGGTAGTAGAAACATTACCTAAAGAAAATCCCAAGTTTCAAGGCCTAGGGTACCAACCACCTGAGAAAGGCGCCCCTGAGATGACAGTTGTACTTTTGATGAAATTGAGACATATGAGGAATATTATTTTGAGATTAATTCTAAAGAATATGAATAGGATACCCAAGAAATCTCTAGTACATATTTCCTAAACAATGTCTTTGCCAATTTTATTGACCTATCCATACAAATCAAACCCACAGATAGGTGTTCCTGGGTAGAAACTTATTGGAATCCATCCGAGTCATCTAAAACCCCATCATTTGAATCCCATGAGTCTTTACATGAATCTTAGATCAACACCATTACTATTATTTTTGTGTCATATGCCCAAAGCAATGTTAACATTTCCTTGATATACCCTAAATATATAGATTTGGAACAACAAGATCCACCAATCTTATATTTTTTTGAGGATAATGAGGCTATCAAGGAATTATAGGAAATTTAAAGTGGTATACCCATTGTGGATCATAAAGGTAGACTCAATATTGATCTTGACTGAGTAGTGTACTTTGGAGAGTTGTGTCCTTCTAGTCACAAAAGTGATAAAAATAAAAACATAAGGTCTCTAGGTGAAAGCTGAAAGGCACCTCTAGATCAAGAAAAAGTAAAAATAAATGATTTATTTGATGGTGAAAACCTCTATGAGAGACTAAAAGATGGAAGATTGGACATACTCCCTATCAATCAGGAGAGATTCTCATTGCTTGCAAAAAAGATACAAGAAGTCATTGTTGGAACATGAGAAACTAAGAGAATCAACCACTTAGTAGAATCATTGATAGAAGAAGAAAGAGAAAAATTCATCTAATTATTTAAGGATATATAGATTAAATTTTCTTGGGCATATTCAAACATACCTCGACTAGACCCAAAATTGGTATTACACCACTTACTACTTAAATTAGGGGCAAAGCTAGTCAAGCAAAAACTTCATAAATTGCACCCTAAGATTGCACTACTATTCAAAGAAGAACTAAATAAGCTACTAGATATGAGTTTCATTAGTCCCATACACTATGCAGAGTGGATTTCCAATCTTGTGTCAGTATCAAAACCAAATGAAGATATTAGAATTTTCACTGACTCCAGAGATCTTAATGAGGCATGCCCAAAATATGACTTTCCTCTCCCAAAAATTGATATAATAGTAGACTTGGTAGCTGGGTATGATATTTTATCACTAATGGATGGCTTCTTTAGATCTAAAGATAAAATTACTTAGCATAAAATAGCATTCACATGTGCCTCGAGAACCTAATGATAGAATGTAATGTCATTTGGATTTAAAAATGCAAGAGAGACCTATCAAGGAGAGATGACTACAACCTTTCATGATATAATACATGACATCATGGAGGACTATGTACGTGAACTTTTAGCTAAATCATTAGAGAGAGATGAACACTTTCATATCTTGGCAATTTTATTTGTTGGACTACAAGAGTATAAGGTCCACTTAAACCCTAAGAAATATATTTTTGGGGCAACATCAGGAAAACTCCTTGGATTCATAGTATCACATTAGGGGATAGAGTTCACCCCGCTAATGTCAAAGCAATGAATGATATGCCACCACCTACAAACATTCATCAACTCATAATTCTACAAGTTAAACTATAGTTAATCAAATTATTTATAGAACAATTGGAGGATAAGAGTCATCCATTTGAACATCTATTCCACAAGGGAGTACCGTTTTTGTGGACCAAAACATGTGAGGAAACATTTCAATAGATCAAGGATTATCTCCTGTTACCTCTTATGTTGATGTCACCTATACCACATAAACTACTCCTACTATAAATATCAGAAATGTCATCTTCTTTAGGATCCCTAGTGACACAACATGATTAAAATGGGAAAGAGCATGTTATTTCATATATTAGTTGAACATTTTTGGTATATGAACTCAATTACATTTCAACTGAGAGAGTATACTTAGTGGTTGACTTTGCTTCTCAAAATATTAGGCACTACATGTTGAGTCACAAAAGATTGCTTGTTGCAAAGATTGATCTGTTAAATTAATTGTTAAGCAAAGCTACAATAAGAAAGATACATTACAATTGGGTGATTATTCTTAGTGAATTTAACATTGCATATGTTCACAAAAAATAAATCAAAGGATAAGTAATGGAAAACTAGTTGGCAAAATAACCAGTACCAGAAAACCTCCTAGATTGACTAAATTTCTATATGAAAAAACATTTTCCATAGAAGAAAAGATACATTGGAAACTCTTCTTTGATGGTTCTTATACTCAAAAAGGAGTTGTTGCAAGAATTGTAATCATTACACCCTAGGGAGATGTCATTTTGCAATCATTTAGGTTGAACTTTGACAACACTAATAACATTATGGAATATAAATCTCTGTTTATAGGACTAAAAACATTTTTCTTATGGAAGATCAAGGATATACATGTATACAAAGACTCACAACTTATCATAAATCAGGTCAATGGTAGCTATGACACAAAAGATGAGAAACTCTTTCCCTATGAAGTAATGGCAGAAGATTTCAAGAAGTGTTTTGATTGTGTCATATTTGAGCAAGTCCCTAGAGTGTAAAACAAAGCATTAGATGCAATGTAATTATGGGATCCCTACTAGACATGCCTAATGATGTTACACACTGTGAGTTCCTGGTGGAACAACTTGTGGTCCCTACTTTTCATGTCATATTATCTGATTTTGTGTGTGAAATTTTGGACCTGATTCCCTATGGTACCAATACATATATACTTACCTACTAGACCAATATATATCCCCTGACTTGTCCTGAAACCAAAAAAAAACCTTTATTAGACAAGCCTCCCGATATGTTATCATTAATGATACCCTTTATAGAAAAGGCCTAGATGGTACACTCCTTAGACATCACAATTTCAATGAAGAAAAAATGGCTCTCCATGAGATCCACAAATTTATTTGTGATGCCCATTCTAGTGGTCCCACTCTGGCTAAGAAGCTTCTCAATTGGATACTATTGGCCTACTACGGAAAAGGATACATACAAATTTATACATGCACCAACACAAGAATTGCAACCTCATACACCATTGTAGACATTTTTACAATGGGGAATTGACCTCATTGGTAAACTTCATCCTATATCAGCCAATGGTCATACATACATTATCATCGCCACTGAGTATTTTATGAAGTGGATTAAATCCATTCCCATGACTTATATAACCGGCAAGAAAATATCTAAGTTCATCCTAAAATACACCATATGTTGGTATGGAATACTTTAGTCCATTATTACAGATAACGGTCATCCCTTCAAAAATTATAATGTTCATGAAATCTTATGAGAAATTTCACATCCAACATCATTTCTCCATTGCATATTACCCTCAGAGTAATGATCAAGCTGAGGAATCTAATAAAAATATATTGAAAATACTTAATAATATTGTCAATGATGTTTTCCATGACTGGAACCTCCAACTTAACCATGCCATATGGACATACCGTACTAGAATTCATACACCCATTGCAACCACACCCTATTCCTCAGTCTATGGAGTGGAAGTCATTTTACCAATTGAGGTCGAGTTGCCTTCATTATGTGTATCATTACAAAATTTTATCACAAATGAAGATTATTATGTGTCTCAACTACATGAGTTGGAATTTCTTGATGAGAAGTGAGAGAATGCCTTGAAGCATTTGTAAACCTACCAAAATTATCTTTGAAAAAGCTACAATAAGAAAGTCTGGATCAGATTTTTAAGATTGGAGAGTTGGTATTAATGGAAAATTAGTAAATTTTGGCTAATAGAGAAAAACTTGACAAGTTTGAGCTGAATTGGCTAGGTCTTGTAACCATCTACAATTGGTCTAGTAAACCCATAGCCCCTAATTCAATTAATTGTCCTTATGAAAACCCAAATCAAAGGCATTTATCACTAGACCCTAATTATGGGAGAATTTAATCAAACTTGATTGCATAATTAAACATGACTTATTGAATCAAATTATTAATCAAAGCCTAAGTCACTTAATTTCTTAAACTATAGAGTTTAATTAAAATTCCTAAACCCCTTTTAATTAAATTAACCCATTCACACATCCTCACACATGTGTGATCACTCAAAATTCAAATAAAAACAATTAAATGGGGAAATTACCAAATTTGTCTCATTCTCCCCCAAACAAGTACAAGGTTGACCAATGGAGATCATTTAACTTGGATCAAAATCACATGGATTAAGGTAAATTACATTGCTACCACTCTTCTCGGGTGAATCTTGACTGTTTGTTTCACCAAATTTCCTATAAAAGAAATAGTTGTCTTTGTTCAAGGAGAGAGGCAATTTGAAGAGTAAGGTTATAATGCTAGTTTTTTTCTAGGTTTTGATCATTGTTCTTGCCTCCATCTTCATGGTAGCTTAGTTTTCTTACATTTAGATTCTAAGTTGCATTTTTAGTTTAATGGTAGCGTAATTTCTAACTTCATTTAGTAGTTTGTAATGCCATTCTTAGCTTTATATCATGGTTAATATGCATTTAATTTTCTTATTGCATGTATGTCATTTCCAAGGTTTTTGAGAGAAAAGTATGCAAATTCATGCATCTTTCTCAGTTCATGAAATCTTCCATTTTGGAGTCGTCTACTCGTTGATTCTCCATGCCAATATGATGAGCATCCTCATAGAATCAAACTCTCTTCAAATAGGAAGAAATAATTTCCTCTTGAGGGTAGTTTGTGAGATGATTTTGATTTGATACTACCCCCCTTGAATTAATGGTTTATTGAGTGTTTGGTGTTGCAGGTTGAAGGCCACATTTTACCACACACACAAGTTTTTACATCGTCACAAAAATATATGGAATAAGTGATTATCAATTGTCCATGCCAAAGATCCAACCTTTGTCAAATCCTATCAATGGAATGCACCTGCATAAGCTCTATACATACCTCTCAAAATTTCCCTTTCCAAAAATATCCTAAAAAATACAAAAATAAAGTCAAAATACAAAAAAAAAAGAAAAAAAAGAAAAAAATTGTCACCTTGATAAAAACCTGGCAAATAGGAGTCTTGTGTGACACCAAAAAAATAGAAAGATGAGATCAATAACTAATATTATGGTGAAAAACATCTTGGTGGCACCTTAGGAAAGTACTAAGGTAAAAACTGAGAAATCTTGCATCATGTGTAGAGACTGTCACTCCATTGTTTTTCCTCCTTCATATGATGCATTGTTTATCATGACATTGCCACCCACTCCATATTTCCATAATAATAAGCTTGTCCAACTATATGCAGCTTAAAATTCATTAGTCATTTATGTCAGTCCTATCTTTTATCCTACCTATGTTAGTCATATCCTCTATCCTACTATGAGTCAGTCATATCCTCTATCCTACCATGAATCAATTCATCATATCATTCCCATAATAAAATGTACCATGTCCTAACTAGGGGCCAAAACCAATGTCATAATTCTTTAAAAGTCTTGAAAAAACCTTTAAAAATGATAAAAAGTCCTAAAAAATCCCCAGATAATATAAAATATCCTAAACAAATCTTAAAAAATGATAAAAAAAAGTCTTTAAAAATCCAAAAAATTCGTAAAAAGTCCTGAAAAAATTCCTAGAAATCATAAAAACATAAAAAAAATCCTGCAATAATTTTTCTTTTTTCAATTACCAATCATTAATAAAATAATCTTTTTGCATCAACCAACATTGAACATATGCCAAACATAGTAGTCCGAGCTTCACAAAACCATGCATCAATTAACAAACTTATCAACTAGTCCTCAATCAAACTTATCTCATTGTCTTATCAATCAGTCAATTCATAATCAATCATTTTGTCATATGCACATCATGCCTTATACAAGGGATGAATATACTCAAAACTAGACAAGTCAGACTTATACGAGTTACCTCATTCCTGAAATGAGATATTATCATCATTGTCAATGTCATTGTTAAACACATATATAATACATACACAAAAATCAATATGGTTCTCGTTGCATAAGTGAGTCTTATTATATTATTGATTTTTGCAAGTCATGTTCCTATGCCTCTCTGAGATATCCACAAGTGATTAGAGAGGTCGGGGTGGTTCATAAATTTATTTTTCTTTGTGTAGATTCCTAAAAATTAAGCACTTACTTTTGTGTTCATTTTCAGACTCTTTTATCCCTCTTTAGTGTGTTCCTTATGATAGGACCTCGCATTGCACTTAATTGTATACATAATTTAAATTAAGGTCCTATCCTCTCCTTCAATCTTTCTCAAAACTCTAGGTTGGGTCTAATCTCTATGCACATTTTTTCATTTACCCCTCCATTCACATGATTCATTTCCATCTTGGGCCCCATTTCAAGATTTGGATACATTTATGATCAATTATCTCGCTTATCTTTTTTATTCTCCATGAACCACTTAACACCCCTTTGATCCCAAAAATTTACCTTGAAATTAACACCCTCTGGGTATAGGTCAAACCTAGTTTGACATATACCTATGATAGGTCAAACCACTTTCAACCTATACCTTGGGAGTTTAAATTTGGAGGGTTTTAGGGCCCGAGGCAAGGTGTTTTCATTTTATCACCCAGTAAGGTTGGCCTTTGTGAATTTCGGCACTGAAATCACTATAAAATGAGACTTATTCCCCTCATTTCATATATAGGACATCTACATCTCTCATTTGTGAAATTTATTGTGCATTCAAGGAATTCAAGCAAGAAAGCATTTATTGAAAGCATTCATTCATCATCCATCAAGCATTCATACATTTCCTTCTATAGATCTAGCTTCTTTCTTCATAGTCGACAAAAGAGTTGTCCATCAAGGGAGGAGATCTACAATCATTGATTCAATTATTCGTCTTCTTCTTCTTCAATCCAATATTGAGGAAAATTACAAGCATCTACTACATGAGGTTTTTTCTTACATGATTTCCTTTTGGTTTTTGTGTTGAGTCAAGGCTATTGCATTAACATATTTGATCTCATATTAAGTACAATTGCATCCACATGGTATGATTCATTTCCATTGTTAGATTTTATCTCTTCTATATGATAGTATTTCCTTTATTTAAATTCAAGGTTAATTCATAAATTGGGGCTTGACCAAGGCAAGCCCCTCCCCCCAACAATTTTCCCTTCTCTCTTGTGTGTGGGCAAGGGTTTGGAATGCAGATTAGCTATAGATTCAGGAACCCATTTGGAAGGACTCTCCAAATCCATTTTTGTTTTGAATTATGATAGTATCAGGTATAGGTCAAACCTTCAACATATACCCTAAAATTTAGACTGTAGAATCCAATTACGGAGCTAGAAGGACAATCAAAAGAGCTATCCTGAACAACCTTATCTTTCTAATTTTGAGAAGATTGGTTATGGGTCAAACCTTCAACCTATAACTAGGTATAGTTCAAACCACTTTTGACTTGTTCCTAAGATGGAACAAAAAGTTGCATGTTACAGAGTTGCAGGTTATAGACTATTGGATTCAGATATCGTGACATTTTGGGACTCTTTTAGACAGAAAATCAACATTTGAACATCTTCTTCCTCTCCCATTTCCAAATACACACATTCTTATTTTTACATCTTGTATCTACCTTAATACATTAGATAGATTTATTATTGTACCTTTCTTTTATATATTCTCTTAATCATAAAAATAAGATCTCTTTTTCATTTTATTCCATACATCACAAAACAATACCCCAAATTCACCCCTTAGCTAGATCTTGCATTTGTGTCATTGCATCCTTTGGGTTGTGCAAATCAGATTTGTCTTAAGGACCTGATTTTGGGTCATTCAATGTATATATGATTTGGTGGTCTACCATTGATCACCATTTCACCTATATACACTTTGTTTGTTGTTTGTGGGATTATTTTTATGAAATCTGAGGACAGGTGTTTTCGGTCCTTGTGATCGACACATCACATATGAGTAAAGCATCTAATGCAAAAAAAATTACAAAGAATAATAATGCTCGTGACTGCCACACATACCCCAACCCTTAATGTCTGCACCCTTGGAAATATGGGAACATTCCTTATCTATTCTAAGTGTCTGTTAAATGAAAACGGAACATCCCATCTTGAATTTTCAATATCTTGATGTGGACATATCCATTTTTTTAAATAAAAGTGGCTCAATGATAAAAATAATTGCTCAAATCATGAAGATTCAAGAGAATTTTCTATTAATGAATTCTATATTTTAATGGATGGTCAACTCCTCACAGTCGTCATGGTCTGGTATTCTGACACATCAAAAACAAATGCATCCTACATACATGGCATGTTAGTATATAGATCATAAACATGCATCATTTTCATCACATCATATATCTCAAAAATATGTATAAAAAAATACAAAACCATAGATCATAACAAGTATGCATTCATAGAGGTAAAGATCATATGCATGTCATATAAAGGGTCAGTATCATAACATCATAACCATCATAGAAAGAATGCATAATCATACATAGAACTCATGTGAATTATAAGACATGTACACCATCATATGAATCACATAATCATAATATAAAATGTGTGCATAAAGTAGAATACATAACATAAACTCCCACAAAAATGTATATATATATCAAAAAAGTATTAGAGTACAAAATCATGATGTTTGTGTAATAGAGGTCCTATAGACCATTAGTAAATGATTGTAGGTCCTCATATACCTTCTTCACTCTAGAAATAGCCATGTCCCTCTCACCCTCCACTGCAGCTAGCTAATTAGCAGTTCTCCCCTCTCCTGCTCCAAATCCGTTAGCCTACCCTCCAATACATTAATCCTAATCAATGCCCAATCCCTCTCTCCCTCTATTGTATCCATACTTTACTGTAGTGAAACCATCCTAATTTGTGCTATGAGTCAAGAATCTATCCTATGTCTTGTCTAACTTCCTTGTCCTACAATCCTTTATCTCTTCTCATTCCCTCATCATCACCCATCACCACATCCTCCTCCTCTCCCTCAAAGTTAGACTCCTCTAAAATGGAATGCTTTTTTCTTGAACCACTAGAGATCATTTCCTCAAACTCACTCTCCTCCTCGGAGCTATACTTTATGATATCTACATACTCATCTCCCCCACCCCATCTCTTCTAATATCACATCCATATACCTCACCTCCTATTGGGGAAACTGTTGTAGAACCTCATGCAGCCTCATTCACTCCATCCTCTCTCTCATCCATATTTCCTCTCCCTCCATCTCTCCCACCTTGACCTATGCCTCCATTCATGCCACCTTCGTGCCTACCCCTTCCTCTCCCTACACCATGTCATTGCCTCTAATTCCTTCATTATTTCTATCAAACCCATCTTGTCATCTCTATAGGAATAGGTACACCTAGATCTGTCAAGGACACTGGTCTGTGTTGTGCCCACCAAGCATCATACTCAGGTCTTATACCTGCATCTGTAGTTGTTTACCTTCAATCCCACTATAAAGGAACCTATCTATTTGTGTACAAGAAACAACCTTTCTCTAATCGAAATATCTAAGCACCCTATTTGGAAGTTGGATGTCTATGATCCCCTAGTTTTTGGTTGTCTGGACAATAAGATATCTCTCATGTTGTAAAAATTTTAAGTGTCATGCATCTCCATCCCAAGGTACACAACCAATGTAAGGACACCATGTGAACTCCTTCATGATATCTAACTAATGGCACCAATATAAAGTGTTTCCTAATTTTCTTTGTGTCACTGCAGCAGAATAATATACACAGGGTTGTCCTGCTTGAATTAGTTGTGTATCAAACACTGACCAACACATGGATATGTGCTCCCGATTCCCAAACCTATAGCAGAGTCACCCCACATCCCAAGGACCACGATCCATGATAAGAAATATCATGTAACTAATAGTATAACATATCCAATACACAAGCTTCACATGCATACGTCATGCTCTCTCTCCACATCCTCAAGACCATCTAACTCCAGCCCACTAGATAGTCATGCCCTATCCTATTCAACACTAATTCCCTTGTGACCACTACAAATAATAGTCCAAAGAACCTATTTCCTAATACAACCATCTCAGGTTATCTAATATCATAATCCCTAATACCCAAAGTTTCCTCCAAACACTCAAATAGGTCACATAAAGCTCCCAACCTTGTTCATGGCTCATATACTACCCTCACTCCACTGATCGGTAATTTAAGTATCCTCCACACATCCTCCAAAGTCATTATGCACTCTCTCATAGGAAAATGGAATGATGGGGTCTCCAAGTTTCATTTCCCATATAAGGTGGTAGTCAAGCCCCTATTTTTCTTAATCTGGGGCATACAGGTCACACGTAATAGCCCAAAACTATCAAAGTGGTCACAATCAAACTAACTCATCTAGTATCTAAACACAGTTGGCTTGGGCTGATTCTCCCATGTAATTAATACTAAGCCTACCATCTAAGAAAGTAAAAATGAGGCAAATAAATCATAATGGTCATGTATGAAAAGCCAAATATCAATGCAACTAAGTCCTATTGTACACATGTATATAATGTATTGTTTAATCAAGCATTCCATTATTAACATCCAATTCTGTCTAATTACCTATTGTGCCACTTATATATTCACTTGTGTTGCATATTTCATGCATTTTAATCACATGGTTTAAGAATGTGGCTCATTTACAAACCTTGTATCTTGCATGCCAAACAATTGTGTCACTTCATTGATGATACTAGCGAGTGTGACTAGCATTTGTGGTGTTTGGTCTGCTACGCCTAAAAACATAAATTAAAAAATGTGCTAAAAATGAGCAATAAATCTATGAAATTAAAAAGTACTTATCGTTATTCCTGCACCCACTTCCTTACGATACATCCTAACCCTATCGCCTAGGTTATCCTTGCATGCCTGCCAGTACTCTTCAAACACACTTAAAGACCTCAATATCTCCTTCAAACTCCAAAAGCTAAATGTGCATAATGACTTTGAAAATTGCCCTTTTGTCCCTATTTATACCCCCCAACCCTCCTTGGTCAACATGCAACCATTATAATTTGTATTGGTCGTGTGCAAATTTCCTTTTGTAGCCTATAACTTTTTCCAATTAAGCCCATTTTTCAACTGATTGTATTTCTAGAGTCCTAGTCACTTTATCTAAAACTTAAGCTCCTATTTATATTTTTTGCTCGATTTTTTGAGGGGGAACATATTACCAATTATCTACCATGATCTTATTTGGGCATACAGAGGCAAGATTTTTATTAATTATTCTTTTAAAATACGTCTGAAAATGCATTATCTCAAAGAGGCACAAAATACAAATACTAAAAATTATCCTATCACTTGTGAGCGACATTTTTACTAATGTTCATCTTAATTAATTAAATAATCTTTATTATTTAATTTGTGTCTTTCTTCCAAATTCATATTCCAAAATTCTCATTTCCCTCTGATTCTCATAATTGAATAATTTCAATTAATTATTTAACATTCATTTAATATTTCTCTAATATTAAGCAGGATAAAAATAAAATTTTGTGTGAATAGCATTGGAGTTGGGAGAACAAGCATATGTTGATGTTAAAACCATGGCACCCCTCTTTCAATACATCTACTAAATCCTTTGACAAAATTCCTATTTGGGTAATACTTCCAAATTTGCCTTTACAATTTTGGTGTGATCCTTGTTTTGAGGCTATTGGGAATTCTCTGTGTAAATTTTTGGGGGTAGATGAGGGCTCTCAGGAATTTTACCGTACAAATTTTGCTCACATTTAGTTGAGATGGATCTTTTGAATTCTCCACTGGAAAATCTGTCTTTAAAATTTTCCAAGGGCATGTGGATACAATCTGTGGACTATGAAGGGATTTCATTCAAATGTAGGTGTTAACCAACTGATGGTAATGGTGATGAAGACTGAGTTCAGAAGACTAAAAGAAAGTATAATTGTTATATCATTTGTTAGTTTGTCATTGATCTCAAGCAATTGATTTCTGGTTTATATTAAGTTTCCATATCAACTGGAGAGGAACTTAATTGGGCAGATAATAAAGATCAGAAAATGATAAGGAACTATTGGTATAATTATTTGTACCTAACATTTGATGTTGTTAAGTTGGTAAAGTAGAAAGGTCAAGTATGTAAAGGGAACAACCTAGTAACCGAGTAGTGAAGTGTTAGTCGGTCGAGCTAAGAAAAGGAAATCACCAAGAAAAGTTGACAACTAAGAAAGGACAGTTACCGAGCAAGGTTGGTAACCGAGCAAAATCAAATATCGAGTGAAGATATTCACCAAAGTCACCGAGCATGAAATAGAGCATGAATAAAGATTGAATAATAGGAGCAGAATAAATTTAATGCAAAGGCACATAGATTGAGAAGTTTCTAAGGACAAAAATGAAGTCTTTTGCAAGATCTACGGTCATGAAAAGTCAAGTTCAAAATTAGTGATGTAGATTAAGAGGTAAAAGAAAGTTGCGAGTTCCAATAAAAAGTGCAAGTCATGAGGCACGGTTAACCGCTTAACCGAGTTGCAAATACATTGTATCAGTTCATCTCAGATGATCAGATGGCTGAACAAAATTGAGGGAAAACCTAATCAATAGGATTAAGAGGCAAAACAAAGGCCTATATATTGATAAGTTAGTATGTTTATACAGAGCTTCTAGTGAATTGATAAGTTAAAGAGATACCGAGCAGAGTAGTGAAAGGGGTTGAAGAACCAGTCCAGAGGAGAGACTGATGAGTTGATGAGTTTTTTGTGCCAGTAATTTTTAGAGAGAGAAATAATGATCTGATCAAGCAAATTATAGTTGTAGAATCACAGGTCAAATTAGTACACTATTGCTTACTAATATTTTTAATAGAAAATCTCTTAACCGAGTGGACCTAACAAGTCCTTTTGTAAATCCTTGAAAAAGGTAACATTCTACGATGAATGTTTAAGCCCTCTAACCAGGACACTCCTAATAGGTTAAATATCTTAACAGGTCTGAGGTAAATCCCCTAATAGGGTCACATCTGACAAATGTGAATTGTAATATTTAAAAAGATTGGCTCTTAACCAAGCATACTTCAGAAGATGATTTATTTTTTGTGGGTGACAATTCCCATAGAGGTTTTTTTTCCAAATTGGGCTTCCTCATTAAATCTAGTGTTACATGTGATGCTTGATAATTATGAATGTTATTTTCTTATGTTATATTTTGTTTATCAAGTTTTTGAAGAGTTTACAAGTTTCATTTTTTGTTATTTGAATCGTCGAGTTGAATCAGAGGTTTATATTTAAAGTGTTATGTCTCAATATTTTTTGATTCACCCCCCTCTCTCAGTAAACCATCTTTAGTAGGGTAAACCAAAAATTGGTATCAGAGCTAGTGCTCCGAGAAGGTAATTTTAAAGCTACTTGAGTTAAAATATCCAAATATGTATAAGAGGGAAGCACCAAAGTTGAATAGGAATAAGTTTTACACATGGTAGAATAGAATGAGGCTTCACATATCTAGTATTGGATATTATGCACTAGATCATCTTGACAATGAGTATTCAACTTCACCATTTGGTCCTTTAACACTTCAACAGATAAGAGAAAGACAAGAACATACACAAGTGATGGTAGAGATAACGTCTACCCTCACCGGCCTAGAATTCAATGATTTAGAAGGTTGTGTTATTGTTAGGAATATGTGGGATAGAATTACACTAGTTTTTGGAAGAGATAAACATGTTCAGAAAGGTAAGGCTGAAAGCTTAAGAGGAAATTTTGAATCAATGAGAATGAAAGAATGAGAAAACATCATAGCATACATCACAAGAATAAAGGAGATTGTTATTGCTATTAGAGGTGCTAGTGGAGCCATTAATGAATAATATTTGTCAAGAAAGATTCTTAGAACAATGTTACCCATCTATGTCATCTGAGTGTCAGCTATTCAAGAGCTGAGATCCATTCCATAGATGGTTGTTACTTTGGATGCTACAATCAATAAGCTAACTTCTTTTGAGCTAAATGATGTTTATAATAGTTTGCATGCTACTTCTAAGATTGAATCTACATTCAAATCATCCTTGATTATTGGGAAGTCTAGAGATTATAGATCTAGTGATGGATATACAAGTAGTGCTAGTGAAATATTTCATAGTTGTAAGAGTGAGCTTGAAGATCTATATGCTGGAGATGAAAAGAATGAAGTTGAATTTGAAGCATTATTGGCTAGGAGACTATAGAGAGGTAAAGAAAAGTAAAAAGATAAGATACCTTTGAAATGTTTTTCATGCAATAAGATTGGTCACATAGCTTCTAATTATCCTAACAATAATGATAAGAAAGATAATAGATACAACAACAAGACTGAGAATAGATTTAGAATATTCAAAAATTTCAAGAATAAAGGACAGAAAGAATGTTACATTGTTGAAGGATATTCATCTAATGATGACATTGATGATGATGAAGAAGAAGTTATTCATGTTCCTATTAAAGATAAATATGATGAAGAAAGGTACATTGGAGAAAAATCCCTAATATTACAAGAAATTAAACATGATACATGGATTATAGATAGCGGTTGCTCACACCACATGACTGGTGATATTGATAAGTTTATAATTTGAAAGAGCATAATGGTGGTAATGTTAGATTTGGAAATGATGCCCCATATCCTGTGAAGGGAAAAGGTTCTAAGACTATGCTGAACAATACTAAGTGTGATGATGTTTATTGGGTTGAAAGATTGAAATACAATTTGTTGAGTGTGGCATAGTTAAATAATACATGTCACCAACTGGAATGTCAAAACATGAAGGTTAAAGTATTTGATCATAAGGGAAGTCTGATTGCTATCAGAGGTCAATCTAAAGGTAATTTATTCTATCTTGATACATCCATAAGGCGTTGTCTATTTTCTAAGATTGAAGATGTATGGCTATGGCGCAAAAGGCTATGTCGTGTTAATTTTGACAACTTAAGAAAAGTGAGTAAGAAGAACATAGTAAGAGGTCTAATGAGTCTAGATAAACTTGAGGATGTAATGTGTAAAGGATGTCAAGTAGGTAAGAGGACTAAATCGATCTTTACAAGAAAAAACTATACTACACAAGGTATATTAGAATTGATACACACCGACCTATGTGGTCCCATGAGAAAATGGAGCTACTACGGAGATAGATAATTCATATTGTTTTTTGATGATTATTCTAGAATGATGTCAGTTATGTTTTAAAATAAAAATCTGATGTATTTAAATTTTTTAAGTGGTACAAGGCTAGAGTTGAAAAAGAAATAGGGAGACAGTTAAAATGTATGAGATATGATAGAGGAGGAGAGTTTACATCTGATTAATTTACACTCTTCTGCAATTAACACGGTATAAAGAGGCAGATGTCTGCACCGAGAACACTGCAACAAAACAATGTTGTTGAAAGGATAAATAGATCTATTGTGGATTATGCTAGAACACTGATGATTGAGAATGGGATTTATCAAACCTTCTAGAGAGAAGCAGTTAGAACTATTGTTTATACACTTAACCAAGTCCAACTAAAGAAGGGAACAAACAAAAAACCTTATGAGATCTGGTATGGACACAAACCAAATGTAAGTTACTTCAAAATATTTGGAAGTAGGCATTATATTCCTAAAGATGCAAGAGATGGTAAATTTGAATCTAAAGGAGATAAAGGAATATTTTTGGGATAATCTACTAAGAGAAAAGCCTACCCATGTTTGAATAAGAACACTAACAAAATTATAGAAATTGAAAATGTGAGGATTGATGAATTTGCAGAGAAGAATGGTGAAGACAGCAAGAAGGAACTTGAGGATTATCAAATATTTGTCTATGTACAAAACAAGATTCCTAACACCCTACCAAAAGAACAAATCAAGGAAGAAGATGGGCAGAGAGAGACTCTACTAAATGATGGAAATGAAGAGATACCAATGGCTACCGAGCTCATATTGGAAAAGTATGTAAAGAGACACCACTCACTGAGTAAAATCATTGGAGATAAGACTGCTAGAGTTGTGACAAGAAGCAAGGTAAGAGAAAACACATGACTAATATCTAAACTTGAACCAAGAAAAGTAAAAGATGCTTTAGAAAGTGAAGATTGGATGAAAGAAATGAAGGAAGAGATAGATCAAATTCAAAAGAAAAATACATGGACATTGGTACCAAGACCAAAAGATAAGAATGTAATCGGTACTAAGTGGATTTTCATAAATAAGTTGAATGAGCATGGTAATGTAATCAGAAACAAAGCAAGATTAGTTTTCAAGGGGTATGTACAAGAAGAAGGAATTGACTATGGTGAAAATTTTGCACCTATTTCTATATTAGAAGTAGTAAGTATTCTACCTGTCAAGAGAATTTTTAGATATTTGAAAGGCACTAAAGATTTCAGCCTGCTTTACAAGAAAGGAGGAGACTTTGACTTGAAAGTCTATACTAATGTTGATTGGGCTGGAAACATTGATGAAAAAAAGAGTACAAGTGGAGGAGCTTTCTTTTTAGGAGAAAGACTAGTTACATGGCTAAGCAAGAAACAAAGTTGTATATCACAGTCTACTATCGAGGCTGAGTATGTTGCTACAACTATGAATTGTGCAAATATTGTATGGATAAAATAGCTACTAGAAGGTATGAAAGAAGAGATCACCAATCTAGTCACTATCTATTGTGACAATACAAGTGATATAAATATATCAAAGAATATGGTAATGCACTCAAAGACCAAGCACATATCTATCAAGTATCACTACTTGAGAGAGTAAGTACAAGACAAGCTTGTATTGTTGGAATGTGTGAATTCAAAAGAATAGCTTGCTGACATATTCACCAAGCCACTACTAAAGGATGATTTTGAGTATCTCGGAGGTAAATTAGGGGTCCTACCCCTATCCAAAATTCATTAATACAAGAGGCATGTTGCATAAATTATAGGACCCATTAGAATATCTGAATTTTGAGTTGATGCTAGTAATCACACTTTAGGTGATGCCTGAAGTTGTGAAAAGACTTATGTATGCAAAGATAAATAAGTGCATGAAAGGTATGATTCACTACCTGGAGAATATTTTGGGATTACGGATATTTAGAATTGTTTTCAAAGAGGGAGAAGTATGTACTTGATGACTACACAAGGGAGAAGTAGTCGGTATAGTATGCAATTGATGACTCCATAAGGGAGAAGTAAGCACAAGGGAAAAGTAAGCACAAGGGAGAAGTACAAAGGAGAGGTACAGTAAGTAAGTGATGAATACACAAGTAAAGGAGACTACATGTAAGAGGGAGAATGTAAGAGAAGGAAAAGAGGAAGAACAAGCTAAGAGGGAGTAGAGATAGTACAACAAGATTAGAGTATACCATCATCAATTGAAAGTGTTTCCATAAATGCCAAAGAGGGAGATTGTTAACCAACTAATGGTAATGGTGATGAAGACCGAGTTTAGAAGACTACAAGCAAATAGAATGGTTAGATGAGTTGTTAGTTTTTCATCGATGTCAAGCAATTGATTTCTGGTTTATATTAAGTTTCCATATCAATCAGAGAGGAACTTAATTGGACAGATAATAAAGATTAGAAAATGATAAGGAACTATTGGTGTAATTTTTTTTACCTAACATTTGATGTCGTTAAGTCGGTAAAGAAGAAAGGTCAAGTCGGTAAAGAAGAAAGGTCAAGTCGGTAAAGGGAACAACATAGTAATTGAGCAATGAAGTGTTAGTCGATCAAGCTAAGAAAAGATAGTCACCGAACGAAGTTGACAACCAAGCAAGGATAGTTATTGAGAAAGGTTGGTAACCAAGAAAAGTTAGATACTGAGTGAAGATATTCACTGAAGTCACCAAGCACAAAATAGAGCATGAACATAGATTGAATTCAAGGATTAGAATGAATTTAATGTAAAGGCACGTAGATCAAGAAGTTTCTAAGAACAAAACAAAGTCTGTTGTAAGATCTACAATCATGAAAATTCAAGTTCAAAATCAGTGATGTAGATTAAGCGGCAAAAGAAATTTGCAAGTTCCAAGAAAAAGTGCAAATCATGAGGCATGGTTAATCACTTAACTGAAGTGGAAATACATTGTATCTGTTCATCTGAGATGATCGGAAGGATGAGCACAATTGAGGGAAAACCTAATCAATAGGATTAAGAGGTAAAAAAAGGCCTATATATTGATGAGCCTGTATGTTTATACAAAGTTCCTAGTGAAGGGATAAATTGAAGAGTTACTGAGAAGAGTAGTGAAAGGGGTTGAAGAACCAGTCTAGAGAAGAGACTGATGATTTGATGATTTGTTGGTGCCAGTAAGTTTCAAAGAGTGAAAAAAGGATCTGATCAAGCAAAGTATAGTTGAGAATCATAGGTCAAATTAGTACACTATTGCTTACTAATCTTTGTAATAGAAAATATCTTAACCGAGTGGACCTAACAAGTCCTTTTGTAAATTATTGAAAAAGGTAACATTCCAAGATGAATTTTTAAGCCCTCTAACTAGACCACTCCTAATAGGTTGAAGGTCTTAATACATATGAGGTAAATCCCCTAATAGGGTCACATCTAACAAATGTGCATTGTAATATTTAACAGGATTGGGTCTTAACCGAGCATACTTCAGAAGAGTATTTCTTTTTATGGGTGACAATTCCCACGGAGGTTTTTTCACAAATTAGATTTCCTCATTAAATCTACTATTACAAGTGATGCTTGATAACTGTGAATATTATTTTCTTATGTTATATGTTGTTTATAAAGTTTGTGAAGAGTTTACAAGTTTCGGTTGTTGGTTTTATATGAATCACCGAGTTGAATTAGAGGTTTAGATTTAAAGTGTTCTCTCAATATTTTCTGATTCACCCCCCTCTCAGTAAACCATATTTAGTAGGGTAAACCAACACAAGGTTCTTTCAGACAAAGCATACTGCAGCAGATTGTCCAGAGAAGAAAATACATAAAGAGGCTTCTTGGTGGAAGGATCTCTTTGCACATTCGTACAATGTGGTGAAAGAAAAAGAGGAAAGGTGTAAAAGCCCCCTCATGGATTCACTGGAAAAGGTTGGTGAATTTATGTTAGAGATTGATTTTGAGATGGTGACTGAACATGACCAACAAGGATTGGCCACTAAAATCCTAGAAAAAAATCAACAACAATCCTCCAAAATCTAATCTAGGTGGTCATCAGGTTGATCCGTAGGTGGTTGAGGCTACCAAGGAATCAAGAGAAGATGCACTTTAGACAAAATACTATTCCATTGTTGGTTTTAGTGATGAAATTACATAATTTGGGAGCCAAATAGATGTTCCTGGGAAATGGCTGAGGGAGGCAGATAAACTTGAAGAGGGTTGGCAAGTGGTAAAAGGAAGGAAGGAAAGGAAATTGGATGGGGGACGTGCCTTGTCACATTCTAAATACAGGATGGGTAGGAAAACTTAAATCTAGGTCTTGTTGATGTGTCTATTTTTTGTGATGCTCTTCTCATTGAAGGTGGCCCCTTTTTGTGTCCCTCCTTGGTTCGGACCAGGAAAAAAATGACTTTATTAATTTAATGAATAATTTTTTTCCCGATAAAAAAATATTTCTCTAATATTCCTCTAATATTCTTATAATTAAATAATTTTAATTATTTAATTAGCTTATTATTCTTCTAAAATTAATTAAATAATTAATTTGTATTATTTAATTGATTCCTTTTCTCTAGTTTAATCAAATAATTTTTATTATTTAATAAACAAGCATTTCTTATTTTTGTCACCACAATTATATAATTATTTTAATTATATAATTTACTAATTATTTCTTCTATAATTGAATAAATTATTTCATTTACTTAATTATTCTACTTTAACAATGCTAACTAAGTCTTCTAAAAATACCCCCTCATGAAGAATTATATAATTTTATTATTATTTAATGCTAATTATATTATTTTATTTGACCCCATTAAATCCTATTGTCAATAAAGTCAATCTTATAATTAATTTAGTTGGTTACATATTCAATACATAATCATGCAATCAATTATTAATTAATCAGTCAAGTTGTCTATTTAATCAGCCTTTTTATGCAGCTAGTCAATTGTCAATTAGTCTCAATAATCTGTCCAATAAGTCTTGTCACAATCAATCTTAGCTATTAATTGTCAGTCAACACCCCTTGATCTTAACCATTAATTGAAATTCAAAATTCTATAAAAGAGGGTGATTCCTCACAATTTCCTTAACCACAATTCTCGAATTTTATTGTTTTCATATTGGAGAATATTTCAGAGCCCACATTACATGAAAAAGAAAGAAACAAGGAAGAAGCATTGGTGAAACTATGTGCATTGATATTGATTATTTGTGCGTGATTTATCTATTTATCTCTCTTGGGTAGGTGTAGGATGTTAGAATAACTGAGAGGGGGAGGGGGGGGGTGTGAATCAGTGGCCTCAAAATTAATCCAATAAATCAACCCAAAACTTTATACCACATATATAAACCTCTAGTTATCTTCAGTCCTAAAAGATGTATGCCTTTAAATAATCTTATCAAATAACTACTGCTTGGGGTATACTATTTATCCCTTTTCTTAAGTTTTACCGAATAACAGTCTATCTTTACCTAACCTTTACCGAAATACAGTAAATAACTCAATGTTTACCGATCAATCCTATTTTAGTAATGTGTAAAGAAAAACATCAAAGCAATGAACCATATACACATTTGACACATGGGTGTTTTAACATGGAAACCATGTTAGGGGAAAAACCAATTGGGACTGGTAACCCAAAATTTTCACTCTTCTGAAGTGAGCTTGGTGAAGAGCCAACCCTGTTAAATGTTAAAAACACACTATTAACTGGGACCTTGTTAGAGGATTTAAATTAATATTTTTTCAATTGATATCTATCATTCACTATGCTATCTTCATGAGAACATTTTTGATACTCCTTGGGATGTATCTCAATATATAAAGGATAGTTAAATTCCACTCTGTTAAGAGATTTTCTGAATCAATGGTTAAACTGAAACCGTATATGATCTATTCATAAATACAACTTAATCTTGCAGATATTCAGATCTATTATAAGCTCATTATACCTCTTCTGATCAATGTTATCTTCTTTTCCTTTGCTCCACTTCTTTCTACTCGGTGAATGTTGTTGCTTCTGTTGCTCGGTGTCCGCAAAAATATTAGCTCTGTTCTTCAGCTTGTTTGATCAGATCTGTATGAAGACTTCTATCTTCACAAAAATTCTCTTCAACATTCCTCTATTTTCATAATGAATAGCTTGTCTCTTTTACATACATGGTTTCACCATTTCTAATTCCTTCTCTTTCTTGTTCTTGACATGATCCGCAAATCTCGCTATTCTTTCTTTAAAGCATGCTTTAGTTTTATCCCGTAGATTTCTAATTGTTTTCTGGAATAAAACTAGCTTTAAATCTCTAGCTTATCTTTAGCTTTTAACTGGTCGATGAAACTTCAGGTCTTTTCTCATTTTTGAACTTTAGTTTTGATTGGTGTTTAAATCCTTGTTTGCTCGGTCTTGACTTCAGTTTTCCTCAGGCATCTCTGTCCATCAGGGTTGTCTTTTCATCGGGAAACACTGTGAATTTCAGTTCTACTCGGGTATCACTTTGGTTTTTCTTGGTAATGCTTTCTCGGGTATCACTGTGACTCTTCTCGAGTTTCTCTATCCATCAGTGTGCATTGTCTATCGGTGTCTGTTGTCACTTGGTGTATACTAAACTTTTATGCATTACTGATAACATAACCTTTGTCTCTTTGGTTCTTTGAATTATTTGACAATATGTATATGAAAAATTAGAGTATATCAAGTCGACATCGATGAAAATACAATACATTAACTGATTTAATGTCTTTCATTAACTTTCTACATCTCGATGATCATCAAATTAACATCTTCAAACATTCAATCAATTATAGTTCATCAATCTCTCCCTTTGGCATTGATGACAACATACTACATACTACTAATACAATACGAAATATATCACTTGTAGATAATCAATGTCTAGCAAAATTATTCTTCTATAACCAATACAAATGTTGACTCTTGGTAAGCTCTTCTAGCTTTGACTTGATTCTTGCAGAGTACTTTCTTCATTCTTCATTCCCTTCATTGGATAGATGTAGCAACTTCTGATTTTGTCTCTCCCTTTTTTGTAGAATATCTTCTCCCTTTTTTGGATAGATATGCAGTGTTTAACTTTTCCAATTCTCTCCCTTAGATGGATGTTTCTTTGAATCTTTCTCTGATGTTTTCTCTCCCTTTGACTAATCCTCTCCTTGATGGATAATTCATATCTCTTTTACCTTTGACAATAATATATTTCTCTCCATATTCATTTAGTACATCTTTCCCTTTGAATACTTCTAATAGATATTTCATATGGATATAATCTCTTCCTTAAGTCATCTCTCCCTTTGGATACTTCTCTCCCTTTGATATAAATGCCAAACTAAATCTTTCTCTCTTTTTTTTTATAATATATTCCTTTAATTTCATTTCCATCAGTAATACAATTAGCTTTGGTTTTTGGTGCAGATAAGTACCTTGATGTGTACTGATATGTCCTTGCAGTCCATCTCTTTTCTTGCATCAACATGAATGATCTTCTGATTATGTGTAGGCTAATGCAGCCTCCTAGTCACCTTAGTGACCAGTAGACAAGGGTTGGACCCCTAGTCTCTTTCTCAAGTACTCAAATGTATCTTAACACAATGGATTTTTGAATATGTCTGCTAATTGTTCTTTGGATTGAACATATTCCAGTATCACCTCTTTCTCTTGCACTTGTTCTCTTAAGTAATGATACTTGATAGCAATATGCTATGTCTTAGCATGCATGACTGGGTTCTTTGATATGTTTATTGCACTTGTATTATAACAATAGATAATCACTGGTTCAAGAATTTTCATATTCATACCTTCCAATAATTGTTTGATCCATGCAATTTTAGAGAAATTTGTAGCAGCAACCACATATTCTGATTCTATAGTATATTGTGAGATGCATCCTTTCTTCTTACTTATCCTTGTGACAAGTGGGTCACCCATGAAGAATGCTCCTCCTGTTGTGCTCTTTCTATCATCTATGTTTCCAACCCAATCAGCATCTGTATAGACTTGAAGCTCAAATTTTTCTTCTTTTCTATACCATAGACCATAGTCTTCAGTATGCTTTAGATATCTCAGAATTCTTTTTACTGCAGTCATGTGTGATTCTTTGGGATTAGCAGAGAATCTTGCAACTATTCCAACTGCATGTGTTATATCTGGTCTAGTATGTACAACATACATGAGTTTTCCAATCATAGATCTATATAGGGTCTGATTTACCTCGGTTGTCTTGTCTTCCTTTGTTAGCTTGCATCCGGATTCCATAGGTGTTCCAACTGGCTTGAAGTCTTCCATCTTGAATATCTTGAGAACTTCTTTGATGTATTTGGATTGTGTGATGTATATTCCTTCATCCTAATGAAGAATCTGTAGACCAAGAAAAAATTTAATCTTCGTAAAGATTGACATCTCAAACTCTTTTCTCATTTCATCAACAAATGATTTGCATAATATATCATTACCTCCAAATATGATATCATCGACAAATATTTCAGCAATCAAAATGTTATGATCAGTATCATCTTTTAAATACAGATTACTATTTTCACTTATTCTTACAAATCCAATACTTATGAGATAGGAGTGAACTCTTTCATACCATGCTCTCGGTGTTTGTTTCAATCCATGCAAGGCTTTGTGTAGTCTACAAACCATGTTTCTTTTGTTAGGATCAACAAACCCTTCTAGTTGTTCAATGTATACCTCTTCTTCTAGTATTCCATTTAGGAATGCAGACGTGACATATATTTGGTATACCTTAAATCCTTTGAATGTAGCATAAGCAAGTAGAATTATTACTCCTTCTAGTCTAGCAACAGGTGAAAATGTTTCCCCATAGTCAATACCTTCTTCTTGTGCATACCCTTTATGTACTAATCTTGCTTTGTTCCTTGTGACTTCTCCATTCTCATTTAGTTTGTTTTTGAATATCTATTTGGTACCAATTAAATTCTTGTAATCCGTTCTAGGTACTAATGTCCATGTATTATTCTTCTAAATTTTCTCTATCTCTTCATTCATAGCACTAACCCATTCTGTATTCTCAATTGTAGTATTGACAGATTTAGGCTCAAAATCAAAATTAAACATCCAGTGTTCAGTGACATACTTCTTGTTCTCATTCTATCCTTTTTGTCTCCTATCATCTGGTTCTATAAATGGTATCTTCTGACATACTTGACAAGTACCGGTTCATCTCTTTGTTCATCATTATTATCATCATCTTGACCTTCATTTTGATCTCCATTGCTCGGAACATCATTGTGAGCAATTTCCTCATTTTCAGTGTTTGCAGCCTGATGCTCGGGTGCATTATTTTGTCGCTCAGGTGCATTATTCTGTCGCTCAGGAGTGATGCATTGTTTCTCAGGAAAAGTGTCAAGTTCTTCACTATAAACAAAACTATTGTAGTCTTTCAGTTCTTTTCTTCTTTCCTCATCATTTTTCTCTGCAAAATCATCTATTTTGACATTTGCACTTTCAATGATTTTGTTAGAGGATTTGTTAAGACATTTATAAGCTTTTCTTTTGGTAGAATTGTATATGCTAAATTTGACCTTGTTACTCAACCATAAACTTCAACATAGTCCTTGTTCATCAGTCACATACAGAAGTGAATATGAGCTATTCATCTTGCATGTCTGTATGTTTTGACCTGTTTCCTTTTTCTAGATGGGGTTTTGAATAGCTCTCAGAACGAGAGTCTCACAACCATAGACAGATCTAAGAATAAATGATTTTTCTCCATGAATGCAATACAATGCAAGATTAATCTAAGAATTGAAAGATGCAAGATTAATTGAAATGGATTTAAACTATGCCATGATTAGGAATATGAGATTATTCTAAGAAAATGAAGCTATTCTATTGCAAATGATAGCTAAATGTAAATGAGATTATCAACTAAAATGAAGCAGCAATTCTTTATTCTAACAATGCATAAAAATGGCTGGGGGTTTGAATGAGCAAATGGAGTTCTTTTATAGATTGAGAGTCTGCTAAGAATAGAAAGTTTCCTTTTTGAAATAAAATAGAAAGAAAAGCCAGTTCAAAATAGAAATCTTTCTTTAAAGAAAACTGTAAACTGTAAACTATTTTCCTTTTTGTTATTTATTGTTTTATTTATGATTTTAACTGTTTTCTTTCTCTTTAAAGCACAGTTATTTCAAAACTTCTATTTCTGAACAGGAGAGAAGATTTTTGAGAGAATATTTAATTAAATAAATATAATATGACCTCATAAATGTATTTTCTCAATTATCTGAATAATTAAATTCAATTATTGAAATGAGGATATTTATTTAATAATAAAATATTATTTAATTCCTTTTTTATGTGTTTTAGCTAAAAGGGGTGAATTTAATTTAATTAAAGTGCTAGGACTTTATAATTAACTTAATTCAATCATAGGGTTTATTTAGCTAATTGATGTTTTATGAATTAAATATAACGTTATGATTAATGCAGATTTAAGATTTTTTGCATTTGACACTTAGGTTGAGTAGAGTCAGTCAAAACTCAGAATTGCCTAGTACAATAGGACTTTGATGATTTAGAAGAATGACAAATGCAACAAAATTGGTTAGGGTTGCAAGATGCCAATTTTTGGGTGTTACATTTTTCCCCTCTTTGAATTGATGTGCGAGCAGTACATTAATTCAAAGAATAGTCTGATGTCTAAAGCACAGAAGAATAGATTTCAGACATTGATGGTGCACAGATCGATTGATGAAGATTCCAGATCCATCTCCAAGATAGAGCTTGACTCTTTGAAGTCTAGGTTAGGTTTCCAAGACACCAGTCAAGTAGAGTTTTTGAGAATCATCTCCAGAACAAAGCTTTATCCTCAGGGATCCGGGTTAGAATGCCCCGATACCTAATAGATTAAGATTTTGAGAATCATCTCCAGAATGAAGCTTGATCCTCAGGGATCTAAGTTAGATTGCTCAGATACCTAATAGATTAAGATTTCAAGAATCATCTCCAGAACGAAGCTTGATCCTCAAGGATATAAGTTAGATTGTTCAGATACCTAATAGATTGATATCTTTCAAAAGATTGTCCCCAAAATGAGGCTCAACCTTCAGGAGTCAGGGTTAGATTGCCCTGATACCTGTCCACAAAAATATAGTAAATAGAAATATGTAGGACTATCTCCAAAATGAAGTTTAGTCCCCCAATATCTAGGTTAGATTGCCCAGACACTGGTTAGATTGATATCTTTCAAAGACTGTCCCTAGAACGAGGCTCAACCTTCAAGATTCAGGGTTAGATTTCCCCGGTACCTTTCCCAAAAAAAGATAGTCAACAGGGATCTTTAGGACTATCTCCAGAATGAAGTTTAGTCCCCCAATGTCTAGGTTAGATTGCCTAGACACTGGTTAGATCAAATTTTAGAATCATCTCCAGAATGGAGCTTGATTTTTAGGAGTCAGGGTTAGATTGCCCCAATTCCCAATAGATGAGTTTTCGAGAACCATCTCCAGAACAGAGCTTGATCCTCAAGAATCTGAGTTAGATTGTTTAGATACTTAATAGATTGAGATTTTGAGAATCATCTCCAGAACAAAGCTTGATCCTCAGGGATCCAGGTTAGATTGCCCCAATACCTAATAGATTACAAGATGTAAGGAACAAAGATGCCCTTATTGATTGTGGAGTATCCAGTTTTGACTATGAAGTATGAAAAAACTAAACATGCCCCAAGTGATGAGATGCCCCTAGCAGTGAGGAATTTTGAATTCAAATAGGATTGATTTAAAAATAGATTCAATGATGTAATCATCCTGCTCCCTCAGGAGTGAAATAGAAAGATGAAACATCATAATGATGATTGAGAGCGAGAAATCATAGATAGATGTTGAATTCGGAGATCAAGAAGAACTCAGAACAGATTACGGAAGAATTCAAAAAATTTAGAAGCAATTTTAAGCGATGTCCAGGTCCAGGTTGACCAAGTTTGATTAGGGTTGACCAGAATTGACTAGAGTTGACCAAAGTTGACTTTTGAGGAAAAGTCAAAGATTGGAGAAAATGTTGATTAGATATGATTCTGACAAGAAAGTGATGTCATAAAGTTGACTACACAAGCATCTGATCACGTCGGTCCCAAAATTTTAAAATGTGATTTTGAGTGATATAGGAGTGTCAGATTTTGATTTTGAGCTCAAAAATAGATTGAGAAGATAGCTGAAGATAGAGAGCAAGGATCAAACACTTGTGTAGTCATGATGAAGCCAGGACTCTGAAGAAGTCCCCAATTTTACAAATCCATGAGAATGCGATGAAGTGAACACCGAATTGCTGCCACAATGCAAGTCTAGAATGAAAATGCAGTCCTATGCTAGATGCAATTCCTAAGACATGGTTGTGAGACCCATCGTATAATTATCATCATTGAACATTTTTGGAACATCAAAGTCAATACAATCCTTACTGGTGCCACTGCGACCATAAGAATATGAATATGACTTTCATTGGATAAAATGTAGGAAACAAACATAAGCACTAGGGTACAAAAGCCAAGATGACCTGAACATTGTTTCCAGTTGATGTTACAAGAGTACCCCAGTATCAAGGCATTCAAAGCCAAGATAACCATGAGTGCGATTGTGTGTAAACAAATAGAGAAATAATAGTCAACAAGATAGTATTGACCTCACCATGGCATACAAATAAACAAGATCGAGGGATGTGAGGCTTTTCCACCTTAGTGTGGGAGCTCTTATCACATACACCCTATTTATTTGATGTTTCTGGATCATTGGGACTACACCAACAAGTAGTAGACAAAGAAAATATCAATGAAATCCATGACAACAAACAACATACAAAGAAAGAATCAATCATAGCTTAGCTAGTTTCAAAGTTTTTGAATATGTATGTGTATAGGGGTGTTGAAAAACATCGTTGTGCTTGTGAGTGCATTGTGTCTGATTTTTACCGATAGATGTTTACATTGTGATATCCAATGTGTGTTGAAAAGCATAGATGTGTCCAAATATAGTTTTGAAAAACATTGTTTATGGTGGTGTTGAAAAATACTAGTTTGTGTCAGTAGCGAGTTGTCCTACAAAAGTGACAAAATTACTGACTCGGGTGTAAACCAAAGATGTGATCAAATTGGGGACCCGTGGCCCCAAGTAATGTCTAATGACTGAATTGAAGTATGTTGCATGGAAAAATGAGATTTGGTTGCTCCTAGGCATATGGCGCTAAATCAGTGTCAAGTCAGGAGGGTTCGCAAAGGAACCAAAGTGTCACGAAAGTGACCGAAAGCTATGTACAAGCTAAAGTGAAGAATCATCAAGACTGAGTATCGATAGATAGAGCATTTGAGTATAAATCCAACTATAACGGATGTGAGTAATCTCAATATTAGGGCAATAGTAGGCAGACGCAGTGAGAACCACTAGTGAATGACATGAGAGAGATGCTCAAATGAAGTGATCGTAGGACTAGCTAGACATCAGTAGGCAGACACAGTGAGAACCATTGGTGACTGATGCTAGGGAGATTCTCAAGGAGATAGATCTTAGTATAAGAAAAGTGACAGTAGGTAGATGGTGTGAGAACCATTGGTGACTATCGTGAAGTAGATCCCAAAAGGTAATAGGACAGTCCCCCCTAGATCAGGAGGGTTTCCCTGAGAGTATGACCAGTTTCAATCCATATAAGTTGGTATCTTGACGGGAACTGAAAGCATGCGGAAAAGAAAATGCAAGTAGGAAAGAAGTAAAGTAGGAAAGCAACTCCATAAAGCCAAGTGGTACTGCGATAGATATAGCAATGTGGAACAAGAGGTGCATGTTTACCAGGTTTTCAATTTCTTGGCAAAAATTCTTTTTTTTGCTACCATGACGCTTGTTTGCCAGGTTTTCATCAATGGCACCTTTTTTCTCTTTTTCTCCTTTTTGTATTTTTTTTTCAATTTTTTAAATTTTTCTGTATTTTTGGAATATATAATTTTTTGAGATACATCAAAGCACCTATCGCTAGGTTTTCACTAAGATCATTTTTTTAGGACATTTTCTGATTTTTAGAATTTTTTCAGGACTTTACTATATACATGAGCATAATGAAGATGTCTCAGCTGTAGAACCATTTCAGATGAAGAGCGTTGATGGGCTCTTTGAGTTGTTCCCCTTCAGTAGTAGAAATTTGATAGGTGCGCGACCCAAACACTATAGTGATAACATACAAACCAAGCCAATCTGGTTCAAATTTTCCCTTCTAGATCCAATGTTGTTGATTCTTAGGGTTCTCCCTCAGAATGAGGTCACTCACCTGGAAGTCCCTTGGGAAAACTTTCTTGTTATAGCTCTTGGACATCCTTTTCTAGCATGCTCTAAGGTGATCTAATGCCACTTTCCAACATTCATCAAGTAGTTCTAGCTCTTGTAGCCAAGATATTTTGTTTGTTGGAAATACAATAATGGGAAAGCAAGATACTGAGAGGGGGGGTGAATCAGATCTTCAAATTAAACACTTAAAACAAATTGATCCACATTCATACATATACGAATCTAATGTAATCTCAGATAACATCCACACAATGAAATAAATAACACATAACACAATAACTTGGTAACCCAGAAACCCAAATAGGTAAAACTAGGGTGGGGATGACACCCACAAAATTCTCCACTACTGTAATAATAAAGTGTACCTGTTAAGGTTACAAATGTTGATTACAAAATGTAATCTACCCTATTAAAGGTTTTCCCAGTTAAGAGCTTAAGATCATTACAATCTACCCTGTTAAAGGATTTCAACTTACAATAAAGTAAGCACTTTATTAGGAGATAAAGAAAGTTCTGCTAGAACCACTCTGTTAAGAGATTTTCACCTAATACAATTATTAGAATGTCTCAAGTATTGATCCTTCATTATGCACTCTGATGTTGATGATAGATCTCCTCTTTCTAGTACCTTCTATGATCTCATAATCTGATATAACTTTACTCTGATGTTCACTGTGTTATTACTCTGCTTGATCTCTACTCCTTAACAAAATAACCCTCTGTGCATTTCACTTCAAAATGCAGTCACTAGACAATTGCTTTGCTATCTCTTTTTACACACAAAAATAGGGTTTAGAAGCAATCTAATATACCTATTCAGATCTGATAGTGAGATCTAGATCAACGATCAAGATCTAATACCCATATCTAGATGGTATTACAATTAATTTTCATGCATAGGATAAAACAATTAAATGCATAACGAACTCCGTATAAGAATATTAAATGCATACATAAGTTGGGCCAAAAAGATTATATAAGTTGGCCAGATCACTTATCCTTGAAGTTTATATCATTCCAGACATGTATACAAAAACTGTCCTGCTCGGCACTTGACTGTCTATCGCTCGACACTTAATATCTCTATGTCTTACTCGGCTCGGCAATGTAACTCAGCTCGGTAATATAAATAGGCCTTGCATATTTTTAGCTTGGCCACAGTGATAACCAACTAAAACTTCCTAATTGAATGACTAAGTGTTGGTCACTAATCATCAATAGAACTTAGAGATTAACAATCTCCCCCTTTGATATTAGTGGCAAAAAAACTTATCGTTACTTCCATTCATTTTATCAAAATATTTCCTAAGTATACAAAGTACTCCCCCTAGGAATATACTCAAAAATCATATACAAGTTTACATGCCTCCAAAAAATTTATATACAAGTGTACATGTACTGTACTGATGTATCATACTGTACCCTTTCATACTTCCTTACCATCTTCCCCCTTGTTTTTGTCACTGATTGCTGGTGGGGTTAGGTTGTACTTATCCAAAAATTGTTTATGAAGCTGCAGGGTGGATTCAAATGTGGTATCCTAGCTTTCCTTTGCAATCTTCATAACTTCCAATTTGATTTCTAGCTTGGCAGCTAGACTCACTAAACTTTGTGCAGTCGATAGATTTGCACTGCTCTGTGATAACTCCTTTGCTTTTGAAAGTTCCTTCTATATTACCTCCAAGTGAGGCAATAGGCTTGTCTGAATGGTTATCAATTTGGCCCTTATGTGACCATCTTCAGCCATAAGCTCGGCTATTCTCCATTGTGCATTTATCAACTTATTAAAATGTAAAGAACTAGAGGTAGTATCTTTACCTAAAGTAGTACCAGTTGATCTCAAATCTAACTATAGCTTCTCAACAAGCTATAGATTATCCTTTGTGAAAAATCCAACATCACATAATTTTCTGTACAAAGAATAAACATTGGCTGTAACTTTCTCTAAAGTTTCTACAAGAATAGAAAGTTCAACCTATTTTTTTGCTATCTCTTCTAAGATTTTCTCTAGAACTTTGCTCTCAAATCTTCTCCTAGACCATTGTAGAAGCTTCTCATTGTTCTGTATGTCCTCATTTGTTACTTTCTGTACAATGTTGACTAGCTGATTAATGATTGGAGCTTGAGGTGTTTCATCCTCTAAGTCAAAAGCCTTTGTAAATATGTCTTTGATGTCATGCAACACCTGCTTTGGCTTTTGTTCCATCTTCATCTCTTCCTGTCTCTTCTTCCTCTTAAGTAATTCTTGAGGAGTCCCTATTTGTTCAAAATATAACTCATTGGGATCCCATTGTGGAATCACAATGACTTCCTCTAATGTTACATCTAAAATCTGAGACTTCTTCTTCAATATTTTCTTCTTCTTCAACTCTGGAGAACTTATGTTGGGCAGCATAATATCTTTCCCTTTGATAGTGTCAACATCCAATGCCTCTTTTAATTCTGTCAATATTGTCTGGGGCTTCAACATACTCCCAGTTTTAGAACTAGTGGGAGTGGATGATGCAGAGTGTGGTAGATCAACCAACACTTGCATTGCCTCTTCTTCTTTAGGCTCATCAACTGTACCCTTCATCCCTACTCCACTATCTAAAACTATTTTCACAACCTCTAAAATAGGTGGATTCTATGAAGTTACCTCTTGTTCATTTGTTTGCTGATTCTCTTCACTTTTCTGATTATTGACAACTTCAATAATTTCATCAGATGTTGTGGACTTTTCTTCTTCAGTATTAGTTGCCTTAATAGGTGAATCAGTGTCTTTACCACTTGGCATCTCTTGTTCCTCGACATTCAAAATGCTTGGATCATCAACCATAAAATCCATAGGACTGTCTTTTGTTAGATCAACAGAGTTTGTTGCATCTAATGCATCTTTGGTTTTGTCCTATTATATGGCAATTTGATCTTTTGTTACCTGTGGTTCAGGGGTAGTCTTCACTTCAACTTCTTTTGTCTTTTGCTCGGATGTCCCTTCACTAGATTTCTTATCTTTTGGAACAATCAGTCCAAAGATCTCTTTCCAAATCCTTGTGCTTTGATGTACTACACCTTCTATATCATTCTTCAGAACAGAATAGCCTCTGAGTTTAGGAATAAACCTACTCTTGTACTCCTCAATAAATTTGACTCTTTGCTTTGAGGTGAGATCAGGTAATACCTGGGATAGAGTTCCTTCCTTGATATGTCTTTCTATGGCAAGTGAAAATTCCCATTTGATTGACATAAAATCATAAATTTCATTTGGCACATGATTTCCTATCTCTGTAGGAGTTAATTTGAAAGTACTCATCATGTCCAAGAGTGCTTCTTGTACTTTGTGCCTATCTGCAGTTTTCAACTTTTCATACTTAATGAACTTAAATGTTGCTAACCCTGCTGAATTCCTCAAAGTGTCACATACCTCATCAATACTTGCTGGTTTCTTGAATTGAGCTTTAGGTATGTTGCTGGGTTCATCAGTTTCTATCTTCTCCTCATCACTATCTGTCCCCAAATTTAATCTCCTTCTTGGTCTTTTTGCTGGCTTACTTGGCTCAGACTTAGGAGCAACCTTTGCTTCCTTTCCATAACTACTTTCTACAACTTTCCTTTTGCCATAAAATTTTGTTTGCACTTCTACTGGGGAAGTGATAGTAGATGCTCTTGTCCTTGGACGATTAGCTGCAGGAGGTGTAACCTTGGGTTTTTCTCTGCTTGACTTGGTTACTATAATAATTGATGGTTTCTTTCCCTTAGCTTTCTTAGTAACCTCTTCTGATGCACTTACTTCCTCCTCTGTAGAAATATCCTCACCTTGTCTAGTGGTCAGGCCTAGAGGTGCATCCTCATGTTCTTCATCACTACCTAAGCCAACCATTTTCTTCAAGTTTTTCACAATCTTCTTTCTTTTCCTCTCCATAGTTCCTTCATTCAAACTTCTAGAAATTTTTGCCTTAGCTTCATCAAAATTTCCAAATCTCTCTGCTATAGTATCGATTGCCTTGGCTAGGAGTGTAGTGATGGTAGCTGATGCTTCATCAATATTGATTTCATATGGAAATGGTTCTAAGCATGTTATCCTAGGAGTCACTGCCTTGATATAAGTATTATTTGTATCAACTAGAAAACATATTTCTTCATAGTGCTTCTCCACTAGTGACTTATGAATCCTAGTCCTTAATCTCATTCTCTTCTTGAATTCTAAAAATTAGCTTCCCATAATGCTATTGAAATTACTCCCTATTTTCTCAATACATTCACTAATCTGAGCTATTATGGGCCTACCCTTTTTCCAAACAATATTTCCTAGTGTAGGAAATGTATCTTGAATGTAGAAAAATATACAGACTAGTAAAGAACCAAACTTACATGATGAGCTCTTAGCCTTTCTGATTGATGCTAGGTTCTCAGCTAATTGTGTCTGTTGTAGCTCGACAAGATCATATGTGTGACTCTTCTTCACAATTTTCCATGCCTGATCAACGACTATACAAGGAACACTATCCAATCTGCTAGACTGATAGAACTTATGTGCTATTACTCTTACTCCAAAATCAAGTTCTAGGTCAATAATTGTAGAGATAGTCATACCTCTATTGTTCCATACTTCTCCAGTGTTCAATGTAATTTATTCTTTGCTGTTATCTCTCATTGTCTGTTTCCTGTTCACTACAGGATATCCAGTCACTTGATGAATCATGCTTTTGGTGATCTTGACTGGTCCAATATCCAACCACATACACATGTCATGAACTCGGCTATGGATAACCTTAATCTATTCATCTTTGAAACCTTGGGGAAAATCTAGGGCATGAGTTAACCCTTTTTTGGCTAAATGTTTGAATTCTGCCTTAAGAACTCCATTTTCACACAATTTGCTGTAGGATTTCCTCAATTAACTATCTCCTACTTCTCCTATCTTTACCATATAACATGATCAAACATCATGAATCATGAGTACCTTGGGTGGAATGGATGAGAGGGCTCCCATTAAATCACTCTGAATCACACTTTCAGGAATGGCTTGAAAGTTGAGAGGTTCACATTCATCACTCCGTATCAACTGAATTTGTTCTGGTTCTACCTCCATACTCTTAGCTGGTGTGGAAGAACTTGTAGCCATAATTTTGAAATTAGGGTTCAAGAGATGTAAAACAATGTACCTCAGCAAGTAGCTCTTCATACTATTCACCTTAGGACTGCCAATGAAACACTGGTGAAATCTTCATAGCAAACTTCATTAAGATCAATTCTGCAAATTACTTGAATCGCTCTGTAAACAGTAAAAATCACAAGGTAAAAATGAAATGTCGACTGTTCATCCTTTATAAGCTTTGAAAGGTCAAGGTAGGTGAGCATTGAATGTTCTTCCCATTGAGTTAGTGCAAGCCAGCTGTCCTCAGCTTTAACACAGCTTGCATCCCACTCAGCTTAGTAAACTCGGCCTTCACAAAATTCACTCGGCCAACAAAACTTGGCACTCACTAAAGAACTCGGCTTTAGTGTCCATGAATAGTACTCAACACCTATTAGTGAAATTTACTCATCTCAGCATTTGTCTTCAAAAATATGTCCTGGTGCATCTTAACATATGCAAATATGGACTTTTGTACATTTCATGTTAGGAACTGATGTAAGATAAGAATTTTAAATACAGTTCCTTACATACCTCTTTTCTCTTAGTTGGAGATGATGTGATCACCTGATCCATTGGATTGGGTGACCTCGGCTTCATTAGCTTCACTGCTGCATGGTTCAGACTTCTTAACCCATGTCTTGTTCATCTATTCCCTTATTTTCTCAACAGTAGGAGCAGGTACTCTAGTCTTGCAATCTTTCCTTGTATGTCCAATTTTCAGACAACTATGACAAACTAGGCTTCCATTCATCCAAATTTTGGACTTACCTCTGAAATGTTTCCTTATATAGTTTTCTGGAATGTGTCCATACTCACCACACTAATGACAAGTATGCCATGTATTGTAATCCCAATTGTGAGTATTACCTTTTCTTGGTGATTTCTCTTGTACCTTAGATGTCCACTGCTGTTTACCTTTGGATCTACAATCTTGTGCTCTATGACCATATTTGTTACGTTATAGAAATTACCATTGAGTCTAGGTGTTTTTCTTTCCTTTGCCTTACATTCACGTGCTTGATGTCCAAACTTATTATAGTTAAAGTAGTAACCATTAAAGTTAGTTTTCAAATTGGACTTACCATTCTTGCTTCTGCAAATGTTTGTTGTATGACCTGGTTTACCATAGTGGTGACAAACAGGTTTGTTGTTTCTTGGCTTTGCATGCCTTCTTTCACCTATCTTACATGATTCTCCATTTTCAGTGGTTGAATATTGTTCAGAGTGACCTAATCCAGAAGAATCTTTAGGTCTTCTTGATGCTTCCACCAGTTGTTCAAGGTAGCTCATAGCTGCACTTGGATCATTCACTCTGTTATTAAGTTCTTTCTCAGATCTCAATTCATCTTTTAATTGACTATTCTCAGATCTGATATTTACAATCTCCAAGTCTTTCCTACTGATCTCATGATTCACAAGTAGTAGTTGATTTGCCATGTCTACTTGATTGACTATCATTGTTTTCACATCATGTGTTCTTTCATCAAGTCTGGTAGTCAGCATTCTCTTGTCTTCTTCTTCTATAGCCTTGTCATTCATCTTTCTTTTTCTGTTCAACAACTTCACACATTCTTATTGATTGGGCTTCTTGTTCCTTTTTCAAGTTTTTGACTTCTTCACATAGTGCACTATTCTTTTCTAGTAGATCTTCTATTTCTACATCTCTCTTAGTAGAATCTCCATTCTGAAATAGATTTCTGGTGTCCTCTTCCTGATAATGAGTGTCATTCATTAGTTTAGCTAGATCTTTCCTTGCAGCCAAGGACTTATTCAATTCTTGTCTTGCATACTCAAGCTGTTGTAGTGCTAACTGAATATCAATCTTTTGATTCTCAATGACTTTACCCATCTTGTAGATCTTTATTTCAAGATCTGTATTCTCAAGCTGATTATGACCTTTTAGAGAGCTAAGATCTGATACCAATTGTTGGAAATAAAATAATGGAAAAGCAAGATACTGAGAGGGGGGGGTGAATCAGATCTTCAAATTAAACAGTTAAAACAAAATGATCCACATTCATACATATATAAATCTAATGTAATCTCAGATAGCATCCACATAATGAAATAAATAACACATAACATAATAACTTGGTAACCCAGAAACCCAAATAGGTAAAACTGGGGTGGGGATGACACCCACAAAATTATCCACTACTGCAATAATAAAGTGTACCTGTTAAGGTTACAAATGTTGATTATGAAATGTAATCTACCCTGTTAAAGGTCTACCTGGTTAAGAGATTAAGATCATTACAATCTACCCTATTAAAGGATTTCAACTTACAATAAAGTAAGCACTCTATTAGGAGATAAAGAAAGGTCTGCTAGAACCACTCTGTTAAGAGATTTTCACCTAATACAATTATTAGAATGTCTCAAGTATTGATGCTTCATTATGTACTCTGATGCTGATGATGGATCTCCTCTTTCCAGTACCTTCTATGATCTCATAATCTGATATAAATTTACTCTGCTGTTCACTATGTTATTACTCTGCTTGATCTCTACTCCTTAACAAAATAACCCTCTGTGCATTTCACTTCAAAGTGCAGTCACTAGACAATTGCTCCGTTGTCTCATTTTACACACAAAAATAGGGTTTAGAAGAAATCTAATATACCTGTTCAAATCTAATAGTGAGATCAACGATCAACGATCAAGATCTAATACCCATATCTAGATGGTATTACAATTAATGTTCATGCATAGGATAAAACAATTAAATACATAACTAACTCCGTATAAGAATATTAAATGCATACATAAGTTGACCCAAAAAGATTATATAAGTCAGCCAGATCACTTATCCTTGAAGTTTGTATCATTCCAGACATGTATACAAAAACTGTCCTGCTCGACACTCGACTGTCTGTCGCTTGACACTTAATATCTTTGTGTCTTACTCGGCTCGACAATGTAACTCGGCTTGGCAATGTAACTAGGCCTTGCATAGTTTTAGCTCGGCCACAGTGATAGCCAACTAAAAATGCCTAATTGAATGACTAAGTGTTGGTCACTAATCATCAACAGAACTTAGAGATTAACACTGTGATCATCATCAGTAATGAGGCCTTTAAGAGAGACTCGCGGAGAAAGAATCTCAACCTTAATTTGTAGCACCGCATCTGCTCCATAAACCAAAGCATAGGGCGTAGCCCCTGTTGGTGTTATTATGCTTGTCCTGTATGCCCAGAGAGCTGGATTGATCTAGAGATGCCAATCTCATCCAGATTTGTGAACTGTGCGATGCAAGATTTTAAGGATTGTCTTGTTTGATGCTTCCGCCTGTCCATTACCCTGAGGATAATAGATGGAAGACCAGTGCTAAATAATTTTAAACTTAGAGCCACTAGTACATTAGGCCTCTATTTTTGTCCAAAATTTTTGACGACAGGCCAATTTGGCTTCTGAAATTATTAATTTTTGTTTATGTTCCCGAAAAGGTCAAAATTGCGACCTGTATTAAGAAAGGTCAAATGTTCGACGAACACGGGATTACAAATAAAAAAAAAAGGAAAAGTGAAACACATTTTTCATTTTTTCATTGAACATGGGAAGCCCTTTGGGTGGGAGGAGGGCATCACAAAATTGTGCCTGGTAAGTATGTTTGTATCACATATTTTTTAGTTTTAAACAAATCGCTTTTCAAAATTGATCATTTTGCAAAAACCATATAAACCCTAGATGCATGATAATTATAGTCGTGCAATTTTGTATGGATGGAAAAACCATGATATGGTGTAGAATGTTGCCATGATTCTTCAGAAGTGAGTCATATTTCTTAGCATGGATTTGACTTCAGAGTTGAAAGGCTCACCAATTCTATAATAAATCAATCCCTTGATATCCCAAATCCTTTCCAGCCAAGCAAATTGTTTCAACTCAGAATTTGACGTAGGAAAAATTCCATAAACATGGGGCAAAATCTTTAACCATTTACAATATGTGATGATGCCTTTTTCCCATGATGCATAATTATCCCCAGTAAAAATACAATTGTAGGATATATTGTATATTTTGTGATCTTAACCATGACGCGCTTCTCACATGAAAGAATGAGATTGATGAATCATTGGACCCCCCAAAATGCAATAAAAAAAAAAAGTGAAAACTGAAAAGTGAAAAGTGAAACACATTTTTCATTTTTTCATTGAACACGGGAAGCGCTTTGGGCGGAAGGAGGGCATCACAAATTTGTGCCTGGTAAGTATGTTTGCATCACATATTTTTTGCTTTTAAACGAAGCGCTTTTCAAAATTGATCATTTTGCAAAAACCGTATAAACCCTAGATGCATAATAATTGTAGTCGTGCAATTTTGTATGGATGGAAAAACCATAATATGGTGTAGAATATTGCCGTGATTCTTCAGAAGTGAGTCAGATTTCTTAGCAAACAAACCCTTGATTTTTGTTTGAAAAAATCAACTAAAAGACTACAAAAATGATTCAATACTATTCCAACGATTCCATTTTTCCCTTTCTATATAACATACCATTATATCTAATATGTGGTGTCAGTAGAACTATAATTTTTTAGAAAAATCTACAGTAGAACTATAATTTTTTAGAACAATCTTTACCATGTAGCTCTTGGTATGGATGTTGTAGTAGTTTTTAAAAACTTATTCAACTCTATGCTGTTGTTTTTAATAACATTTTTGGTGTATCTACTTCTCCTATTTGCAAATTCTATTCAGCTTAAATTCAACTAAAAAAATATGCTAAAAAAAATTGTAAAATGAGAGGAAAATTATAGGCTCTTGCTCAGATCCTGGCAACAGGGAATAAGGAGGAGGATAATTCCAAATAGAGCATTGAAATGCCATACAACAGTAACTGAACTTACTTTGTAGAGCTCCACTAATAATTACACTTTTTTTAACAATTACAAAAAAAATGATAGCAGATTTAGCAGCACAAATCGATTTAGATCAGGGATTTCAATCAAATGCAAGTTCATTTAGATTTTAAACAAGGATTTTGGCTACCTAATATTTTGGCCTTTGCATATAGGGAAAAACTGACTGAGATGAAAGCCAAAATAATAGTTGATTGAAGACCACCTTTGGATTCACAAAATAGACCACCAAATCAAAGCCAAAATTTGAAAATAGGAAACCAATTTAAGAATTCCCTTTTATAAGCCTAGACCTCTTTTGAAATGTAGAGGCATTAGAACTCTGAATACTGATTCAGAGTTTCATCTTTCATAAGGAGGACTAATTTATGAAAAAATAGATTAATAATTCCAAGGGTCCATTACCTCCTTGGCATAGAAAGGTCCAGACTGGTATCTAAAATGTTGACAGAGTACCTGGGTTACATATTCTATCAAACATTTCAATATTAAGTTCCATGGTATAGTCAACTTCTCTTATCGGGAACAAGAGATCACAAATATGCCATGGAGACACTTGTTTTAGCATATTTGTACACCTAGGCACTTCAATATTAAGTTCCATGGTATAGTCAACTAATTAAATTCAATTAAAAAAAATATGCTAAAATGAGAGGAAAATTGTAGGCTCTTTCTCAGATGCTGGCAATAGGGAATGAGGAGGAGGAGGATAATGCCAAATAGAGCATTGAAATGCCATACAATAGTAAATGAACTTACTTTGTAAAGCTCCACTAATAATGACAAATTTTTTCACAATTAAAAAACAAACGATAGCAGATTTAGCATCACAAATCGATTTAGATCTCTTGGCTAACACTTTGTCCTTTTAAACTTTGTCTCTCCTCATGATCTCTTCCACACTATCAGCTGGTTGCTCAACTGCTACTTGTTTTATCTTCACTCTATCTAGTAGCCAAGCCGGTGCTATGATCTCTCCTTGTTCATCTTCTCTTTTCTTGTCTTCCTGATTTTGTTCTTGAACTTCTGCATCCACTTCTTGTGCCTGAATTTCACCATCCTTTGAGAGTGCCTCCAAATCTATAATTTCATTCTCTTCATCTTGATGTTCTTCATTTTACTGGAGGGGAGAATCTACCTCTTGTTTGTTGTGTGTGCCATATATTATTTTATACACTATTTATTTCATTGAGACCGTGAGCTTGGCATTTGTAATTTATTTGCTGTTATTGGATCAATGTATTTTTCCCTTAAGCTCGGGCATCATGCAATTTTATTGCTATCATTGTATGCTTTATGCTATTGTGTCCACCATATATTGTTTTATACACTATTTATTTCATTGATACCGTGAGCTTGGCATTTGTAATGTATTTGTTGTTATTGGATCAATGTATTTTGCCCACTTATTCATTATGTTGGCATACTTATTCACTATTTTCATTATTTTTACTTTGTTTTAGGTCTTCTCAATGGATAGAACATTTGGTATTGAATGTTTTCATTTGGAGTCCTTGGAATAACAATGCTCTAGATTATTTAATGTGCACGATGATGACATCAAACATGCTATTCTCTACCTCCTGAAACATAATATTGTTGGCTCACATGTACACGATGGGGTGATCTATAAACTAGTATTTTCTACTCTCTTTAAAGTTACCGGTCAGTTAGAATGGGTATTGAAGGTTGCTAAGCATGTGGTTGTTTCCAAAAATTTAGAAAAAGTTGCGCAGGGGATTCAGACCATCAATCCAAACATTATCTCTGGTAGGCTTGGCTCAATTTTTTATAATAGAGCTGGCTTTGGAAATAAAATGGTGGAGGCATGGGAGGTGTTCAAGCTATCTTGTGCTAATGATGACTACACTGCTATGAGTATCTTCCATGGTCACAATGAATATTTTTTCACTTGTGACAATAAGAATGTTATGATGGACTACTTCTTTGGAGTTGGCATTTTTATCAACAAACTAGGTCATCTTTAGATCAAACGTAGACATGAAACTTAATTGTTTAACATAATGTTTGGACTACTCTTCTTTGTAAATTTTTTTGTTGATAAATACTCAGGGTCTAGAAATCCATAGGCTCATCATCATTACAAAAACTTATCTAGCTAATGATATTGCTATTTGGATTCAAAAACTTATGTAAATCTGATTATCAAAACTTATCTAAATTTGATTATCATTACCAAAACTTATGTAAATCTGATTATCAAAACTTTTCATTATCTTGTGATATTTCTATCTAGATTCAAGTGTATAGTTTTTTGAGTCAAACTCATTGACTCATGTTTCATCCATGAATTTGACATGCACA
>MU225481.1:676021-687072 GCA_018584345.1 Thuja plicata
TTGTAGTAGAGAATTGCTTGGCTACTTTCTAGTGCAACCCATGGGGCCCACACATGAATCAAGAGACCATGCCCACAACATCTAAAATGTCAATTCTTGTGAGTCAAATAGATGAGATCCCCAACAACTTGTTGCTCCAAAGTACTGACAATCAAGTGTGAAGAACACTAAGCCTCAAGTTTGACTCTAGAAAGAAAGGGACTTGGAGTAGGCCTGGGGTAACCAATGTGAAATCTTGAGAGAAATTCAAGAGCACATATGGATTGTGTATTGTGATCATGGAAGTAGGCAAAGATATCTCAATCTCAAGAAAATAGTGCAACAAGCACAAGTCAATCATCAAAAAATTTTCACGGAGGGTAGTTTTCACTACAACAATCATGGAGGAGGAACTCCCTATGATCAATAGGTCATCAACATAGAGAACCATAAGGAGTGAATTATATTGACACATACCATACACCTAAAGATAAATACCTAGACTAATCACCGACTAGGATGTTGTTGGTGATTACTCTAGATATTGATAACTTTTTCCAATTGGCCCAAATGATTCTTGGTTGGTGGCAACTGCCAAAACATGAATTACATCTTTGTGCAAAAAGTTCTCAACAAGTTACAATGTTGCAAAGTTGTCAAATTGGTAACTTTTGCAAATTTTTTACATTTTCTATCAAATTCTAGCTTCCTTGCATAGATGTGATAAAAAATCATGTCAAAATATCATTTGACATGATTTTGTATCACATCTAGGCAAGGAAGCCAACATTTGATAGAAAATGTAAAAAAGTTGTAAAACTTATCAATTTGACAACTTTGCAATTATCATTGCAACTTCTTGAGAACTTTTTGGATAAAGATGCAATTTATTTTTTAAAAAATTCAATATTGGTCAAAATTTCAACATCCCTTGGTCGAAACATTAACTTAGACCGGTTTATGTTTCAACCATTCTGTGTTGAAAGTTTGCATTGTGGGTTTGGCATCCTGGTCAGATGGGTCAAACATTTAGACCAAACTTGGTCAAAATATTAACTTGGGTCGGTGTATGTTTTGACCATTATGTGTCAAAAATATGCGTCATGGGTTTGACATCCTGGTTAGATCGGTTAAACATTCTGATGAAAGTTGGTCGAAGTTTTGACAAATAATATGGACATTTCAACATGCCATTTTTGACCAAAGCTTGCCTAGAAATTTTGACTTAAACTAGGATGTGTCAAACTTTTGACTAGTAAAATAACGACGAAGCAATTTGTGGATCATTCGACCGATCTAGGTAGATAATTTGACCAATTTTTGTTGAAAATAGGGGCCAATTCTACTAGTGATCATAGCTCTGTCAAATTCTTATTTTTGAATTGCCCCCCATTATCAGTGATTATTGTTGAGGGTAAACCATACTTGTAGATGATGTAGTTGAGAATGAACATAGCTACTGATTTTCCATTAACAACATTGAGAGGGACTACCTCCACCCACTTGGTAAAATAGTTTGTAGCTGTGATGATGAACTTATGTCCATTTGAGGACGAGGGATAAATCTGACCCACCAAATTAAAGGCCCATTGTTGAAATGGCCAGAAAGTAATGAAGGGAATAAGCTCCTTGGCTGGAGCATGAATCAGATTACCATGTAGTTGACACTGTTTGCAAGACTTAGCAAACTGTGTAGCTTATTTTTCCATATTTGGCCAATAGCAACCAACTCTAATAATTTTACAGGCTAGTGTCAGGCTGTTAGAGTGAGACCCACAGATGCCTTCATGCACCTCTACTAATGCATGTTTGGACTCATCAATTATAAACACCTAAGAAGGGTACCGTCTAGACTACACCTATACAATTTGTTAGCTATGATGACAAACGGTGAAGAATTGCGGATTAAGTGACGTTTCTCATTCTAGGTGTAAGTGTCCAGAACAATCTAGTCATGAAGGTAGGAATAATTATGATGGTAGCGGGATGAATCATGTCCAATGAAAAAATAGATCATTCAGGACTCAGGGGAATCATAGGCTGGGTGGCATAATGTCTCCACTAGGAATTCATGTTGGAAATCATTTTATGGCATCTATAGCATGGAAGCAAGAGTAGCCATTGCATCATCTACTTTATTATCTTCCCTTGGAACTTGTTGAAATGTGATGTGAAAAAAATAATTTCTGAGGTCGTCAACCAACCATTTATAAGGAACCAACTTGTCATCCTTTGTCTGATAGATATCATTTACTTGATTGATGAATAACTGTGAATCTCCAAGGACATTGAGCTTGTCCACTTGCCATTCAAGGGGGATCTTCATACCATTGATTAAGGTTTCATGCTCAGTGATGTTGTTTGTACAAGGAATCACCATCTTGTATGCTTTTGGTAAAGAGTACCTTTGAGGTGTGATGAATAGTATCCCAGCACTTGACCCTTGTTGGGTAAATGAACCATCAAAGAACATAGTCCAAGATCGATGTGTGAGAAGTAATATGGACTCATCTGGAAATTCAATGTTTAATGGTTGATGATCTACTAGAGGTGCTTCCGCTAATTGATCTGCAATTGCTTGCCCCTTGATGGATTTTCTTTCTACATACTCAATATAAAATTCACTAAGAAGCATGACTCATTTAGCTAGTCTACCTGTGAGGGTAGATTTACTGAGTAAATATTTCAGAGGATCAATCTTAGCAATTAGGCATGTAGTATGAGCCAACATGTAGTGTCACAGTTTTTGTGAAGAAAATACCACTGCGAGGAAAGCCTTTTCTATAATAGAATAGCTTGTTTCATATGAGACCAGAGTTCTACTAAGGTAGTAGATAACCCTTTCTTTGTTGTTCTGATCTTCTTGAGCTAATAGGATGCCCAATGATGTGTCTATAGTGGAGATGTAAAGTATAAGCGACTTCCCATGAATAGGAGGCATCAATATTGGTGGGTTCACAAGATACTGTTTGATTTGTGTGAACCCCTCATCACATTCCTTGTTCCATTGGTAAGTCACACCCATGTGTAAATTCTTGGTGAATGGTTGTGACTTGTCCGCCAGTTGTGAGATGAAGTGCCAAATAGACTGTAACCAACCTTGAAGTCCTCTCATTTGTCTGATATTATTTGGTTGTGGAATTTCCATGATAGCTTGAACTTTCACAGGATCCACTTTGATGCCTTTTATAGAAATGATATAACCAAGCAATTTTCTAGATGTTACGTCGAATGCGCATTTCTTAGAATTGAGCCTCAGACTGAATTGTTCCATGCGATCTAGTATAGGACCTAGATCTAAAAGGTGTTTCTCTCGTTGCATGCTCTTAGCTAGAGTGTCATCAACATAATATTCCATTGTTTTATGCATCATGTCATAAAATATGGTGGTGACAGCTCTCTGATATGTAGCACCAGCATTTTTGAGTCCAAAGGGCATGACATTCCAACAGATAGTGCCCCATGCACATGTGAAAACAGTTTTCTCTTGGTCCTCTAGTGCGATCTTTATCTGGTTGTAGCCAGAGAAACCATCCATTATTGAGTAGATTTCATATCCTGCTATCATATCTACAATCATATCAATATTGGGCAATGGAAAATCATCCTTAGGACATTCCTTATTTAAGTCTCTAAAGTTTATGCATACTCAGATAGATTTGTCATGTTTTGAAACTGGAACAATGTTAGAGATCCATTCTACATAGTCAATTTCTCTGATAAATATTGTCTTAAGAAGTTTCTCCAATTGAGCTTTGACAAGTAAATCCATGTGTGGATGCATTTTCTGAAGCTTTTGTTTGATAGGCTTGATGCCTGGTGCAATAGACAAATGGTGCATGATTAGATTAGGGTCTAATCTTGGCATGTCTGAATATTTCCATGCAAAGTTTATCTTTTTCCTCTAGAAGAATGTAATGAATTCCTCTCTTTCTTCCTTAGATAATGATTGTGCCAAATGAATGATCTAAGGTTCATCTTTCATACCCAAGTTGACTGGTTGAGTGGGCTCAATTAACACAGATGATTGTTCCTAGAAATGACTAGGAAGCGTATCAATTATCTCATCCTCAGGCGCCTCAAAGAGGTTTTCACCCTTGGATACATCCTTTATTTTGACTTTTTTAGGCTCTGACACTACCACAATGTGGTTTTCACCATCAGAGTGCCTATTTTTTCTTCTTTTGATTTTGTGACTGAGATACTTGATATCAGCCTCAGCCATGTTGACACTTTCTTTGCTGGTGGAGGACGTTATAGGTTTGACAGTGTTGAGGTAATAGGAAAGAGCATAATCATTCTAGAACGTAAGGAATTCATTAGATGGGGAGGGAGAGTTCCAGTCTATAAGCTCAGGATGGCAGAGTGAAAGAGAGGTGACAGGCTCAAGTGCATTCATGGTATAATCATCAAAAGCATGGATGAGCAAGTCGAGACCTGGAGCAATCTCATCCAAAGGTGTAGTCAAATTCCTTTGAATCCTAGCGACCATAGTAGATGACACGTTAACAACAATGGAATCAAACTTGTTTGACCTTACACTAGACCCTTCACCTATGTCAAGAAGGTTTTCATGTGTGTGACCTGTATCTATATCTCTTTTAGAGGTAGCATATGACAAGCTGTCAGACTTATATTCATGAGAGTCTATTTCATCATTAGGCATCAGATCAAGAACATGAGTGAAATAAGCCCTTTGTCCCGAGTTCGGATGAGTTCTGCCTAAAACTTCTTCTATGGTGAGATAAGTACCTTTTGACATAGGTCCTTCATCAATGCTTGTAGCATCATCTGCTTCTTGTTTAGTGAGGAGTGGCTGGGTTTTCTCCTATTCAAACTGCTCTTTGAAGTGTGGTGGTATGTACAAATCACACTGATGATCTGAATTGACAGTGTGCATTTCTTTCCACCGCTCATAGGTTAATGGAGAAAGTGGAGTGGTTTTATCAGAATCGCTGTTAGCCACAACTATACTGACACGCGGTATAAAGTCATCTAGCTCAGCAAAGAATGCTGCCAGATCTGGAGGAATGGGACAAGGGACGTAGTCTTCCTCCGAGCTATCTTTAGACTCTTTAGTTTTGGATGTATCTTCAGGTGTTTGTTGTTAATCTATGTGAAGTAAAAATTTGTTTATCCCTAGTTGAAATGTGAGCTTCTTGAATCCTATACCTATAGAGTCACATATTCGGCGACCAATAGCTTCAAGAGGTGCAATCAATCCTTTGTGATTCGCACCTATGGGACCATTCCCTTTGTAACCAAAGCATTGCATAATAGTTAGACCCTTGCCATACTGTTTAGGTTTTATGTCATAAGGTGTAGTGGTGTGCTCAAAAGCGTCCTCTCCTTTATAGATCCAAGCTTTGATAGCCCTATTTTTAGCTTCTTCTTCTAATGGTATTGTGGCCTGTACAAAGGTACCACCATATTTTGTTTGGAGAGGAACTGCAAAAGGTTTAGTGTGCTCAGAAGGTCTCCCAAAAGAATGTGGAGATAAAGAAAGAGATGTAATGGATAGCATAGGTTCAATCTGATACCTTACCATGCCAGTTTCCTTGAGTATCAAACCCTTTTCCATTTCCTTTAGTTTAGTCTCGAGGAGCTCAATAGACTCTTTGTTGGTGGGTACAAAGATATCAACAGATTTTGTGAGTGTGTTGCAATTATAGCGTGTATTAGTAGGTACAGTCACTTTAGATCCTTGGAAAGGGAACTTAATGCACTCATGGTATGTTGAAGGGACAACCTACATTTCATGGATCCATGTCCTTCCCAACAGAATATTGTATTCTAAAGGAATGTCAAGAACTTGACAGATAACATCTCTTTCAATAGGGCCGACTCTGATAGGTAATAAAACTAGCGCTTTAGATTTTCTTTCTTCTTCATCATAGGCCTTAATAGTAATATTTTTGCAGGCATCTATGCAATCTTCACCGTAGCCTAGCTCAGTAAGGAAACTAACAGAGAAAATGTTGAGGCCAACACCGTTATCTATGAGAATACAATGAACACACCTTGGGCCAATCATGACTTCAATGTGCAAGGGGTTATTATGTGGGTGACTCAAAGAATGGTCATCTTCCTCAGAGAAAGACAAGTAATGGGAGGAGGTCAAGTGACCTACCATGGATTGAAACCAGTCAAGATCAAGGTCTTTTGGGACATTTGCCTCAGTGAGGGCTTTGTCAAGGATCTCCTTGTGACCGGGGGAGATTTTCAGCAGCTCAAAGATGGTGATCTGAGTGTTAGTATGTTGTAATTTCTCTAGAATGCTGTAATTGGTAGCATTAGATGAGGAACCCAATTTTAGATTCTTATTGGCAGAGCCAACAATAGCTTTGTCTATAGGTTGTGTTGGTGTAGACGTAGAAGGCTCAGGGCCTTGGAGAATGATCTTAGCATGAGATTGAGTAACAACCTTTGCACTAACCTGAGACTGTTCTTGTTTAGAGGACTGAGGTGTACACCCTTGCAAGATGAAATGAGTTTTGGGATTGGGAGTATCTTCCCTTCCCTTAAGAATGACAATGTTACAGTATTAAGTATTAATAGGTTCAACCATATTAATGACAATGTCGTTATTGGTGTATGTATAGTTGACCTTGGCATCAGTATTTTTGCCTTTGGATGACTCACCCTTCCCATGAGGAGGAAATGGGTTTTTAAAAGCTTGGTGGTCTGAGTTCTTATTGTAACCTCCCGCAACAATAACCTCACTATCAATGAGATCCTAGATTTTATGTTGTAATTTAAGACAAGTAGCCATTTTATGACCTTTGTTTTGGAGAAAATCACAATAAGCAGATTCATTCCACCAAGAAGGTCTTGGTTGCAGATCATAAGGTCATGAATTATCCAGTGGAGTGAGTAAATGGTTGTCCAAGAGAGTCTTGTAAACCGCATCAAGAGGTTCTCCTAAAGGAGTGAATTCACGCTTGGGTCTAGGAGCCCAAGGTTTAGAGCTGAAAAAATGCAAAGTACTCAGTTTTGATTCTGCTGCAGCCTATTCAGTGGCTTTTGGTGCCTGCATTGTGGTAGTGAGATTAAAAGTAGCCTTTGAAGGCTTGGGAGTCACATTGTCTACAACTCCATCATTCAAAACATTCTGGTTCTTGTTGGGAAATTTGGGTTTATCTTTTCTTGATGAGGAAGACCCTTGTTTATTTTCCTTGTGTAAGGTCAGTTCTCCTTTCTTAACCATAAATGTCTCAATCCTCACAACTTTCTTAATCATGTCATCAAAGGTTAAAGGACCTTGTAGCTGTACTTGATACCCAAAGTTGGGAAGAAGATTGTCTAGAAAGATGTCCAACTTTTCAGATTTGGGTATTTTGTGAGAATATCTTGTATAAGTTGTCTCCATCATTGGAGAAATGTTAATAAGGATTCCCCATGATTTTGTTTCAAGTTGCAAAGCTCTCGGATGTGAACCAAATGTTGGATATTGTGAGAATAGTGTTGTAGAAACAAATTGGCAATTTCGTCAAAAGTTTTGATGCCATTTGGTAGCCTAGAGAACCATTCCATAGTCGGCCCTCCCAAACTACATGGGAAGAGACACATGAGGTAGGTTGTATCATGTATAAAATCCATAGAGAGAGCACCAAACTCTCTCAAATGATCTTGGAGATTGGATGTACCCAAGTATTTATCATACTTGGGAATGTCAACTCCTTTGGGAAAAGGAGGCATGCATAGACTCTTATCAAACAAGAATGGACAAATAATTTTCAGTGTGAACTATGTAGCAGGTTTGTCTTTATCCTTCATGAGTTGAATGAGTTTTTCTTGCATGCATTGCATTTTATTTTGCAAGTGGGAGTTTTTAGTTTCTTCCTCTTTCTCAACAAGTGTCTCTACCTTGTAATCGGAGGGGAGTTTGGCTCCTTTGTTGGCCAATTCAAGAAGGTATTTCTCCTTCTCTTCCTTCATTAGGAACACCATCATTCTCATGAAGTTTTTATTATTGAAAGATTCTAAGATATCCCCTTGGGTTATTTCTTTCTCTTCATTAGGAGGGTCTTGAAAAGGGAATTTACCTCTGGTTTTAGAGATATCATCTCTGATATGTTTACCTGATTGGTCATGATCTGACATCTTGCTAGAATGCAAGTGTTCAATGTGTAAAGGCTCAGTACAAGAAGGTTGAGTGTTTTCAGAATTTGGATCCTCTTGGAACAAAGGGTTTCAAACTTGACTAAAATCCACTTGAAATGACCATTTGATGTAAGGTCGAAGTACCGGAGAGGGAGATTGAGATAATTCCTCACTAGATGTAGCCAATAATGGTGTGGAAAGCATAGATTCTTCTTGATTGATTGAAAGGAATATTTTTATACTTTGAGTTTTAATAGTCATAGACAAAGATTGTACAAGGGATGTGAACTAGGACCACACTTGAAACTGTCTCTAAGTAAATGCATAGAAAGTGCCAAAAGGTGAAGTATCCTTGGTGTAAATCGTCAAAAATGAGGCTAGAACAACTAAGAGATGACTATTGCGAAAAAAGGCATGAAAAAACAATAGAAATAGACCAAAAGATATGAGATGAGACCAGTTTAAGCAAGAATCACGTAATTCTCAACCTGAGAAACCAAGTTGCAAACTATGTGCAGATAGAAGGCAGATAAATAGACCCAGAACCAAGATCAGATTTAGCAGAAGTACGTTGGATAGAAGGGAAATTGCTCGCTATTTTGACAAAATGCTTCAGACTCATGCAAAGAAGTAAATTCTCATGCAAATATTCCCATAGGCTCGCGTGAAACTATGTAGTCCCACGTGAAATATGATGACAAATTGGTGAATAAAAGTGACTAACTGGTGAATTAATGACAACAAGATTGCAAAATGTTGCGCGATGATTGCTATCATGTCGTGTGAAGTTTCTCAGATAATGATGAGAAGATGACATAATATCACGCGAGACTTGACAGTTTTGACAAATGCAATTCTACAGAATCAGAAAATTAAGACCAAATTGCATTTTCTGAGACAAGATCATGTTATTTTCTGATAGAGAATTTGAGCTACAGATCATTTTGGACATGTTCAATTTTGATAGTTTGTATGTTTTGACGTTTGTTTCAATTGTTTAAATGATACACCCACGCAAAACACATTAAACAAAATGTTTGTAGTAACAAAATAGACACATCACAATCCTAGGATAGCCAAGGCAGTATCTGTTGAATCCCCACTTGAATCAAAGTTTAGCTATGCCTACTCATAGTGGACAACTTAGAATCTTAGAGGCACGGGCTCCTCCTTACATGTGTACTCACTTCTCAGGCACACCAAGCTTCGAACCCCAAAGGAATTTCTTCCCAAAGAGTTGTTGTCTCTATTAAGAGCCATAAAAGTGTGGGGCATCTTAGTCGGTCTCTAACCTTCCTCGTTAATAGATAGAGGGTTTTTGGATACTATAACAACATTTTGTAGTAAGGACATCTGTTTAGGTGGTTGTGATCAAGTCATTTTCCCAATTAAGGGTCTCTCCCAATCCTTTCAAACCAAGGCTTTCACCTTAACGATGTCGGGACTTTAATGCACCACTAGGGTACTAGAGGAGATTTTGGTTGCCACAAAAAATTCACACCTGTCCATTATGAGATTAACCACAATGATATTTTTTATATACTGGTTCGGAAGGGCTTGGGTTTAGCCTATTACCGGTTGGGCATCCACTCTCACTGGCTCTTCTAAAGCTCTTGGGAGGTAGCCACACTAGAAGAATCATATGAATTTCTCTTACACCCAAGATCCATAAAGGCGAGGGGAGAGGATAGGTTCATATAGTTCTTGGAATTAAAAACTAGAAAACACTTCAATCACACAAGACACTGATTCATTTTAAGCACCAATTGAAGTGTGTTCTAACTACTAAAAATAGACATGAGAGTTTTGTGAAAACACGTATGTCTTTGACAAGCGTCCTGTAGTAAATATGTTAGAAGTTTGTAATTTATTTCTTCATTGCAGCGTCCTACAAACAACCATTAAGATGTTTTAGAGATAAAACCAGAAAGATACAGTCAACAACAAACAGAAACCATTAGTGGTCAGAAATCAGCAGAAACAGAGACATAAAAAACTGCAAATTAAAAATCACTGGTCTCAAATGTCGCACGAAGAAGTATTGTGGTTCATGCAAAGAAATGCATTAGAGCGCATGAAGAAATGTATGTACTTGCAAAAAATCACGTGGTTATGCGAGAAATTTCATGCAAACTTTCATTATAGAGCCATATGGACGAAAACTAGAATTGATAAAAAAAAGTGTAGAATGAGGCTAGAAAGTAAATTTTTGAGCCCCATGGTGGGTGCCAGAAATGTATATGCTAAATTTGACCTTGTTATTCAACCATACACTTCAACATAGTCCTTGTTCATCAGTCACATACAGAAGTGAATATGAGTTATTCATCCTGCATGTCTGTATGATTCGACCTGTTGCCTTCTATCTAGATGGGGTTTCAAATAGCTCTTAGAATGAGAGTCTCACAACCGTAGACTGATCTAAGAATGAAGGATTTGTCTCCATGAATGCAATATAATGCAAGATTAATCTAAGAATTGAAAGATGCAAGATTAATCTAAATGAATTTAAACTATGCCATGATTAGGAATATGAGATTATTCTAAGAAAATGAAGCTGCTCTATTGCAAATGATAGCTAAATGTGAATGAGATTATCTGTATGCACCCTAAAATGGTCGCCTAGACTTTGGGCCCCATTTCTTAATTTATCAAATCCCTGAATCAATACTTTCAAATATCAACACTATCAATTATATCAATTTCCTTGATCATATCATAATCAATTCAATATTTCATAAGGTTTGAGCCTTATTTAATTTAAAAGAGAAAAAAAAATAAAAAATAAAAATAAAAATATTATTTAATTAAGAGAACATGCTCTCTTTTAATTAATTAAAAAATCTCTTTTAATTAAATAATAAAATCACTTTATCCTAAGCCTTTATTTAATTAAAAGGAATTTCCTCCTCTTTTATTTAAATAAAAAAATCCCCACTTTTCTTCTTATCCTATGTTGCACAAATAAA
>MU225481.1:688270-708853 GCA_018584345.1 Thuja plicata
ACTTAGGTTGAGTAGAGTCAGTCAAAACTCAGAATTGCCTAGTACAATAGGACTTTGATGATTCAGAAGAATGACAAATGCAACAAAATTGGTTAGGGTTGCAAGATGCCAATTTTGGGGTGTTACAAGAATACCCTAGAAATATTCCTTCATCACCTTTGGAGTCAAGTTTTCCATTTCTATCTTCTTTCAAAATATAACATTGAATTCCAAAAATCCTGAAGTAACTTACATTTGGTGTATGTCCATACCATAGCTCATAAGGTGTCTTTTTGGTATCTTTCTTTAATTGAACTATGTTCAATGTGTAGACAACAGTACTGATAGATTCTCTCCATAATGTTTGAGTGATGCCTTTCTCAATCATCAATGTTCTGGCACAATTAACAATGGATATGTTCCTTCTTTCAACAATCCCATTTTGTTGTGGTGTTCTTGGTGCAGAAACCTATCTTTTAATTCCATGCTCATTACAAAAGTTAGTGAATTCATAAGAAATAAATTCTCCTCCTCTATCTACTCTTAAGTATTTTAGTTCTTTTCCACTTTTTTTTTTCTACAATAGCTTTATACCATTTAAACATCTTAAATGCTTCTAATTTCTCTTTCAAGAACATAACAGTCATCATTCTAGAATAATCATCTACAAATAGAATGAAGTATCTATCACCATAGTAGCTCTTATTTCTCATTGGTCCACATAGGTCAGTATGGACTAATTCTAGAATAGCATTAGATGTGTAGGTTTTTCTCTTGAAACTAGACTTTGTCATTTTACCTTTTTGACAATTTTTACACATGACATGGTCGGGCTTTGACATGCTCGATAAGCCTCTTACTTTCCTTTTATTGCTTATCCTAACCATGTTATCAAAATTCACATGACACAACCTTTTATGCCACAACCATATGTCTTTGTTTCTAACCATTAAACAAGTGATTTTAATACCATCAAGATAGAATAGGTTACCTTTTGTTTGTTCACCAGTACCGATCAACCTTCCTGATTCATTAAAGATATTTTCCTTTTGTTCTCAAATCCAACTTGGTGACCTGTGTTGTTCAATTGTGAAACACTCAATAGATTATAGTTAAGTCCTTTCACCCAATATGCATTTTCACATCTGATCATATTATTCAACATTATGGTTCCTTTACCTTCAACTGAACAAGGTGAGTCATTACCCATTCTTATTGATCCACCATTATAATATTCAAAAGTTTCAAAATTTTCCTTATCTCCAGTCATGTGGTGAGTACAACCACTATCAATAATCTAGAAATCATTTTTACTAACCTTAGATATGAGTGTAGTCTCAACATACATTTCCTCTTTGTTTGAATCATCCTTCATAGAAACAAATACCACCTCAATATCTTCATTAGATTCAATGTCATTGTTCTCAGCTTTTTTCTTAGATAGGTAACAAGCTTTCTTCCCTTTTTCCTTGTAGTCTCGGTTGTCTCTTTTGTCAGAATGTCAGTTGCTTCGGTAATGTCTTTCGTCACCTCTATCAAAATTCTTTTCATAAGCTCTATCATCTTTTGTTTTGTTAGGAAATCTAGCAGCAAAGATTTCAATCTCTTTACAATTAAAACATACCAATGATAATTTACCTTTGTATCTACATTTGCCTCTCTGCAATCTTCTAGCCATTAGTGCTTCAATCTTATCAAGTTCTTGGTCATCACTATCACTTTCACTATCTTTTCTCATACTCTGTTTATGACTTAATTTACATATCTTTAAAGAATATTTGAATGCAGACTCAATAGATTGTAAGACACTATTGTCAAAGTTATTCATCTCAAATGAAATAAGTCTACCAATCAAACTATCTAGAGTGACATTGTTATTTTCTACTACTCTCATTTCTTGTATAGAAGATACTCTAATATTATAAACATGCAGAAAGGTTCTTAGGATTTTACTTACCACTGTTTCTTCTTCAAGTACACTTCCTACTCATATAGAATTAACTACCTCTTTGATTCTGCAGCTATACTGAGTGATGTTTTCTCCTTCTTTCATTCTTAGGTCATCAAATTTCCTCTTAGGCTTTCTGCCTTAGCTCTTAGCACATTTGCATCTCCTCCATGTACTAGCTTCAATTTGACCCACATTTTCTTTGCAGTGGTGCATGTTTTGACATCTTCAAATTTATCATCAGAGAGTGAGGAAGCAAGTTCTATCATCATAGAATTGTGTTCATGATTTTCTCTCAATTGATCAACTGTCAAAGGTCTAGTACATAACACAAATTTAGTATTTAAGTATTAAGTAACATCATTTCCAATACCTGATAGGTGGAGTCTTATCCTGTTTTCCATGCAAAGTTGTCCTTGTTCAAGTTAGGCACATCCCTTTTTCTCATCTTGCTATCTTTTGCCTGAGTCTTTAAACTCCCTTTCTAAGCACACAAACTCTAATACCAATTGTTAGAATAACTGAGAGGGGGATGAATCATTGGACTCAAAATTACTCCAATAAATCAACCCAAAACTTTATACCACATATATAAACCTCTAGTTATCTTCAATCCTACAAGATGTATACCTTTAAATAATCTTATCAAATAACTACTACTTGGAGTATATTGTTTATCCCTTTTCTTAAGATTTACCGAATAGCAGTCTATCTTTACTTAACCTTTACCAAAATACAATAAATGACTTAGTGTTTACCGATCAATCCTATTCTAGTAATGTGTAAAGAAAAATGTCAAAGTAATGAACCATATACACATTTGACACATGGATTTTTTAACATGAAAACCCTGTTAGGGGAAAAACCACTTGGGACCGATAACCCAAAATTTTCACTCTTGTGAAGTGAGCTCGGTGAAGAGATAACCCTATTAAATGTTACAAACACACTATTAAGTGTGACCTTGTTAGAGGATTTAAATTTAATAGTTTGTCACTTGATATCTGACATTCAATATGCTATCTTCATGAGAAACATTTTGATGCTCCTTGGGATGTATCTCAATATATAAAGGATAGTTAAATCCCACTCTGTTAAGATATTTTCTAAATCAATGGTCAAATTGAAACAGTATATGATCTGTTCATAAATACAACTTAATCTTGCAGATGTTCAGATCTATTTTAAGCTCATAATACCTCTTCTGATCAATGTTCTCTTCTGTTCCTTTGCTCCACTTCTTTCTACTCAGTGAATGTTGTTTCTTCTGTTGCCCAGTGTCCACAGGAATCTTATTTCTATTCTTCAGCTTGTTTGATTAGATCCATATGAAGACTTCTATCTTCACCATAATTATCTTCAACATTCTTCTCTTTTCATAATGAATAGCTTGTCTATTTTATAGACATGGTTTCACCATTTCTAAGTCCTTGTCTTTCTTGTTCTTGAGGTGATCTGCAAATCTCTCCATTCTTTCTTTAAAGCATGCTTTAGTTTTATCTCGTAGATTTCTTCTTATTTTTTGGAATAAAACTAGCTTTAAATCTCTAGCTTATCATTAGCTTTTAACTAGTCGATGAAAACAATGTAATCAAATAGTTAACTTGATATTTAGCTCCTACTAGCTAAGTCTTTTGTCATTTCTGAACTTTAATTTTGATCAGTGTTTAACTCCTTGTTTTCTTGGTCTTGACTTCAGTTGTCCTCGGCCATCTCTGTCCGTTGGGGTTGTCTGTCTGTTGGGAAACACTATGACTTTCAGTTCTGCTTGGGTATCACTTTGGTTTTTCTTGGTAATGCTTGATTGAGTATTACTGTGACTCTTCTCGAGGTTCTCTATCCATCGGTGTGCACTTCCCGTCAGTGTATGTTGTCACTTGGTGTATACTAAACTTTTATGCATTAATGATAACATAACCTTTATCTCTTTGGTTCTTTGAAGTCTTTGAAAATATGTATATGACCAATCAGAGTATATCAAGTTGATATCAATGAAAATACAATACATTAATTGATTTAATGTCTTGCATTAAATTTCTGCATCTCGGTGATCATCAACTTAACATCTTCAAATTTTCAATCAGCTATAGTTCATCAGTAGGATTAGCAATTGGATTGGATCTTTGTGGTTGGATCCTAACACTTGTTCTAGGTTACATATTCCTCAAATTTTACAGCCTACACAGGTTCCTCTCTGGTTTATATGTGTTTATTACTATTATATCAAACTTGTAGCTCTATGTTTATGTTTATTAGAGCACAATTTCATATCTTTTACCTAGTGTTTTTGTATCAATAACTACCACAAAAAAGGATTATTTCCACCAATTTGTGCCCAGTTCTTTCCTACCTTAATAAGTTTAAATTTGGGCCTATTGATTTTTATCCTTTAATGTGGGTGTATGTGAATAGGCTTGATTCCTAGTTTAATCTAGTGTATCCCTATTCCACCACCTCATAGAGGAGAGTAAGATTACAACCATAATTTGAGTAAAATTAATGTTACCAATATCTCTACATGGGAAAATGAAATCTAGAGGTATCATTTCACCATAGAAGCATCGTGTATCTTCCAAGCTACATTATATAAATGATCTCTTAAACTACCAAAGATTATAAAAGTGAAAAAAAAAATTAGTTGAATAATGCACACAAACTATGGGACCTATAAACATTTTGTCTAAATCAATAGCTAAGTGGTGGATTTTCCTACAAATGTGTAGTTCTTGCCAACTAAAATTGGTTTGCATTAGGTAGTAAGCTATCAAATATTGCAAAAAGGTTTCAAAGGATATGTAAGCATGATGCAGGTAATTATGGAGCATGGTGATGTCAAACTAATCTCAATAACATGTCCATTGGTTGATTAATTTTTAAGGATGCATTTTGTCACCAAAGCCACCAAACTTTGTAGGCTACATTGGACAAACAATGTGTCAAGAGATACTAGAGACAAAAAAAGTTTTAACTTTGATAGGCTAGTGCAAATAAATTATGGTACACATCAACTTTTTATATGAACTTATAGCTAAGCAATAGACTCTGTAAATTCAATGCATAATTATTACCAACTAAAATTTGTTTCTATGTGGGAAGTTGTCAAATATTTTGAAAATGATAGTGTAGTGAGAATGTAAGGAAAACAAATGTTTCAACAATGTGTATCATATGAAACTAGCCACCCTAACACATTGGTGTGGGTAGGTTAATGCTAAAGGAGATCATATTCCACTAGAAAAGCCTCCAAAAACTTGTTGGTTACATTAATTTAAAATATATATTTCAAGAGACTTATGACCAAAAAAGTAACAAAGTTGAAAGGAACAATGTCTGTGTATCATACAACATTAAAAAAAAATCACAATTGTCTCGACTAAAATTGGTTTGTTCACACTACTAGCATATTGAATGTTACAAAAATCCATCAATCTAATGTAATAGAAGGATTGAAGAGTGCAATTTTACAAGAAACGTATCCTTAAACATTAAATAGTATGTATTACTTTAAGTTTCTCTTATAACTTTGATTTATCTAGAAACAAGAGGACAAGGCCAAAGCTCATATAACCTCACACTAAAGACATTTTTATGTTGACTATACATATTTTAACTTCAAAATATCTCTAATGCCTAGCTATAGTAAGAAATTGGTAGCAACGAAAAAACAATTTTATAAAATAGTACTAAAAACATAAAACTTAACAATTTGACGATAAAAGAAACTATAAAATTATATTTTATTATAGAAATTCAATCCAATAAACCATGTGGAGTATGGTGTTAAATATTGCTTTATGGTCAAAATTACACACTTTCCAAAAAAAAATTGTTATACACCTTACCTTGAGATTTGATCAATTTAACATTTGATGAAAAACATATTAGAATAATGAAGAATTTTTTTATGTATCGAAATACTTAAACAACCAAAAATAAACTTCTTGATTAGATATATTCTAAATCATGTTTTGTAAACAATCACAAACCTTGCAATTTATGATCAAAAAAATTAGTTTATTGTTTGCTTCTACATAATAACAGAAATAGTAATATGTTTGTTTTCTTATTATTATTTTTTACTTGTTTTTTTCTTCTACACAATAATAAAAAAATTAATGTGTTTATTTTCATTATTCTCATTTTCAAAAACTACATAAACATAACCTACATTTGTCTCCAAAATATACAATATAGTGTAATGCTAAAATATTAATTTTATGTAAAATATATGTATTTATAATTTTAACCGCACGAGATATAAGAGATGGTCAATTTTGACTAATGATTTGTATTGATGAGTTAAAATTCCAATTGAATTCAATAAATTTTAATTGGAATTAAAGCATTATACACAAAGAACAAAAGCATGTCATTTATCAACTCACAATTTTTACTCGCACTCATTCCAAAAAATGTTGATGCACAGAAAAAAACATGTCATATTTTGTTTAAATATATATGAAACTACAGATAAACATATAAAGATTGAAAACTCACATGATCTTATTGTAAGAGTTACTGATGAGCTTGTTCTCCTAGGATCATTTGAAAAACCAAGATCAACCTTGAACACGAGAGAAACAAAGAGGATGAAATGTTGAAACATGGTGCAATAATAGAATAATGATATTATAACATTCTAAATGATACAATATGCACCAGTACTCCCTTGTACTAACTAAACTAATATGAATTCATCTAAATTATCTTATAAGGGAGATGTGAGTATTGATTATATAGTACAATATAAGCATATAATTCCAAGAGGGGTAATAACTCCCAAATACCCAAACTAGTTATGAGTTTTACCTACTTGGAAAATGAAAAATATGTGGTTCTACCAACTCAAGTAAAGATAATAAAAATGGTAATGGGGAGGTGGCTAATAAATCCAAAAGATGGTGCGACATTCAACTACCCAAAAGTGAGTGTGAGTGACACATGTAATGGAAGGATTGTGCATGTGTCCTCACATTAACCATGTATAATATAAATTTAGTATGCTTAATAATGTGTAGGAAAAATGAATATAAAAAACCTACACCAACACCCCTCCTTAAGCATAGCTTAGGTGGGAGTAAGGATGCAAAGATGGGTCCCGACTACAAGGCCATGTTAGGTACCCATTTACAATGATAAAATCTCTCAAAAGATAAGAAAGAGAAAAGATGTAGGATAAAAACTCCCCTCCAAGGGAGAAGAAGAAGAAGAGACCATACAGTCTCTCAATCTAGAATATCCTACATTTTTGTGAATGTTCGACATGGGAAGCTAAATATGGTCGAGGATTGCCAAAAATATTCCTCCAATTAGGAAGAAATAAAACCAAAATGTATTTAAGATATCCTCCTATTCTTGAAAGGAATATGTAGGAAGAATTATGAATATGTATGGTGTCTCTAAAATTTGATTAGGTGTTCCATGTCAACATTGAAAGTTGTCACCATCAAAGCAAGTGTTCTAGGCCACACTATAGAAGATGAAAATCCAAAACCTAGTGGAGATGGATGTTGAACAAAATCCAGAGACAAGGGTATCTTCTCTAAATAAAAATATGCCTCCTCCAAATGTTTCTCAATAGTGGCCACAATTATATCAAACTATAAGGTATGATCATATGGGTAAATAACAAGAGGGTTATAAGTTTCCCCCTCATCATCAGAAAAAGACATAGAAAGTTCATCAAAGATAAGATGTATGCACTCAATAGTGACCTCCAAGTTTGCAACATAGGACTCACAAAAAAAACCTGCAATGTCTGTCAAGTACTCCCAAGTATCTGTTCTTGGAAGATAATGAATATTTTTCTATAATAAAACAATGGAATCCATAGTCATACCAGAATCATCAAAAACAATATTTTATGTAGGAGATGAAATATTAACACATTGTCTCTTGAACCTTAGTTGAAATAATACCAAGATTCACTGGACCATATTGAATCTCCTCAAAAGTATCCACACTAGATGTCTAAGTGTGTATGTCAACCGGAGGAACAATAGAAGAAAAGTGTGAGGTGTGTAATAAATATTGATGATCCACCTCCAATTGCAACAATATCACTGTTATACAATGAATATTCATAGTTTGGTGTGAATTAAACACTCTTTCCCTCACCGCCAAGTGTGATATTATAGATGGAAAGGATATTTATTGATAATGAAGGAAGACAATGGAATTCATTGAATGATCCTTTGTCTATGTCAATAGGCCCTTTCCCACAAACACACATATGTGTGTTGTCATTCATTAGGATATTTGGTGATGAACAAGTTATAAGTATGAGGTATTTTCCACAACAATTAAAATCTTGATATTGATATCAAGATTCAACTATTTGTTTTTTATTCAAACTCATTGAAAAACAAGTTTCAAATTAAGAGAAAATACTCTGCAATGAAGCCATATGATGTGAAGCCCTGACTCATAATCTGCAATTGTGACAAGTGATTTCCCTTTTTCATTTCTCTAACTTTGTATAAGATGAAGATGGTGAATCCTTTGACATAGTTAAAGGGAAATTTATTTTATTCTTTGTTATAATATGTTTCAACTCATCAATCTATTTTAAATAACGTTGATGTTCATATTTCCCAAATTTATTGCAATATGCACATGAAAGCTTCTCCTTTTTAGATGATTCCCTTTTTTAGGAAGAGGATTCAGATTTTTTTGCAGTTTTTTCTTTTTATTTTGATTCTAATCATAATTCCATAATTCTTTATATATCTTAGGTTCATCAACCATCAATAATTGTGACTTCAAATTTTTGATGAGACCTATTTGAATTATCTTTGCTTACTCTTAGATTAGAAGATATGAAAATACATTGAAATTAGACTTATCGTATGAATTTCCCACTTAAACTCTATTGGTTTGAAAGATAGAAATAAACATAGAATATTCAAGACCAAGCTTGGATAACACACTGAGACACTACATGATTTGACTCAAATTTTTGACACCTGTTTTGTGACATATCAATGAAAATTTGTTGATTTAGCGATGAAGCCTTGATTTAAATTTTATCACAAAAGTTTCATCACTTTAATGACCACTTTATTTGACACCAACACAATAACCCAAAATTGTTGGTCAACGCCAAGGAAAATTATTGCGGTGCTCATCGTAAAATTGATGTAAAAGACATTGTTTGTTCTTTTATTATTCGTTGTTGTGTGAGACAGTGAAGCCATCATTGTTTCACAAACACAAAAAATAAGGGTTGCAAAATTGAAAAATTGTTTGAAATCGGCAAAAAATAAGAATTTTCTAGTTTTGTTGTTCGCTATTTTGAGAAATAGAGAAGTCATCATTGTTTCACAAAGACAGAAAACAAGGGTTAAAAAATAGCAAGCTTGTTTGAAATCATCGAAAAAAATTAAACTTTCATCAGATTTCTAACAAGGTGGAACAAAATTTCATTGTCATTATGATGAAAACAATGTCGTGAGTATAGCAACCTCGTCACACATTTTTTTGGTTCATCGGGCTATTGACATCGTAATTTCGATGAAACCCTACAATTTTGAAAAAAAAAAAAGGATCCTTTTGAAAAAAAACATATAATAATATTTGTAAAATAAAACCCAAAATTTATATAGCACTTACCATAGGTCATCCTTCATGTAGACTACCATAATGTCATAGTCCTGATCAGTGATTTGAATAGTTCATAACAAAGAATAAAAATAATTTGATGACCCCAAATAAGTGTAAGGGCATCTTTGAACATTTAAGGGACCACAATTTGAGCCAAACAAAAACATAGATGGGGTTGGTAAAATAAAAGTCTTGTCTACAGTAGATTCAAAATCAGAGGAATGTAACAACATTTCCTTATACATAGTTTAGAGATCATTCAACAAAAACATGTTTTTCATATTTTTTTTCGTGCTATTCTATCCCAACTATATTAGTGAGTATCAGACTGGGGAAAGCCAACAAGGAATATCCTATGAACAAAAGTGAGAGGAGAAAGTAGAGAGAAAAGGTGCACATTATCAAAGAGAAAGGGAGTTAGTTGTATAAAATCACATCCAATAGAAAGAAGGATGACACAAAAATAAGGAAAACATAGAAATAGAGAAATGGAAGTATCATATAAATCCAAAAACAAATCTATAAGGAAAGTGAATATAAATTCAATTCTAATAATAATTTCTCTCTCATAATTGTAAAAAACAAAAAATTATGCCAATTCCATTAATGAAGTAATCTCAATAGTACATAAAATAGTATAGAGATTGAATCAGTTAATAATTAATAATACAATGGGTCAACAAATATGAACCTCAATATAATTACATTAAGCACTTAATAAGATTGTCAAATAATTGAAAGTACAGAAAAAATATTGATTATTTATAATAATTCTTATCATGATCATTCATTATAATAACATCAAAACCTATACATTACAGTGGACTTGGAACATAAGTTAAACTGACAATGAAGTCAAACTTGAGTTAAATTAATGCATGGACTCTATTATTTGACAATTCCATCCTATGAATCCCATCCACTACCTCCAACACTGCCATTACTACATGATTTTGTATGATCCCGTCCGCTAGGTTGTTTAGCCCAATCTTTTGAAGTGTTCTGCATGTCACCACCACCTTTGTTGAGACCCTCTTGTTGGCTTGTACTATCTTTCAATGTAGGATCACGATCACTAACTTTAGAATAATTTCATCCATCACTCAATTTTGTAGTATCCCACCCATCACTTCCCCATCTATTAAAATCACTTTCCCCAAAGCTCACAATCCAAGCTCCTTTAGAAAGAGATTCTAGAATTCTAGTGCCATAATTTTTGCCCCATTCCTCAATTTTTTATCCCCATGCATCAGCAGAATTTTTCCACCACCTATTGTTAATATTGACTCATTGGCATCCCTTCTGGACCCTATACCTCTTCCATAATTTCTTCCTCCTCTATTTCTTCCATCCTCAATCCACCTATCTCTCATACCTCCACCCTTGCCCTCATTTCCACCTCTATCAAAACCACCATCTCTTCCTTCATTCCGGCCAACACTACTACTACCACCACCACTTCCTCCCCTTCCCCTTAATAATTAAAATGTCATCAACGAATTTTTATTTTTGTATAACTTGGTTCTACATTAATATACTTGATCACTTTTTGTAAAGAAAACATAATTCCTTTATAATTGAAAACATATCTTAATGGTTCATCCTCTAAAATATTAAGGAAGTGTGGATGCATAATCATCTAAGGTTTGAAATCTCTTTTTGCAATCTCCTTTTATTTCCTTGCATTCTCTTGTTCACTTTTGTGAAATGGAATCCTCTTTCACATTATAAGGATCCTTAAGCTCCTTATCCTTTTCCTCTTCACCCTAAAATTTTTTGATTATGGTAAAAGCAAGTTCTTAAGGGTCCCTGAAACCCTTTACACTCATATCTTGGAGGGAATTCGAAACCCAACTAAAGTGAAATGCTGCACAAGAGTAAACATTTTAGACCAGCAACCCATAATACATAAACAAACATCAGCTACAAAAGATGAAGCACTAAGATCCTAGCTGCCCAGAACATAGGTCTAAGCCTCACTCCATTAAGTTTGCTGGAGTTTTAAATATCCCCAAACAAATATCCATGGTTTTGACATGGAACCCAAAAACCTCAACACCAACATCATAGGGTGAAACAAGTCCAAAACTAGAATTTAACCATAAAAAAAAAACACCCAGCATCTAGGATGGGCCCTTGAAAATTTTATTCACCCTAAAATTTATCACTCCTTAGCGCACTCTCTTTCCAAGTCAATTCAACTTGGTACTTTTCTTTCTATGTAGATTTCACCTGACAGGTAAGGATGTTGCCTTCTACAATCTTTTCTACTAGATCTATATCTATATCATCAGAAATATTATCCTTCAATAGTATTCCTATCGAGAGTGATTCCATATCACAAATTACATAATTATTTAGGACTCCATAGGTTGTTTATTGGAAAAAATTTCCCACTAACGGGGTCTCTTCAATTTATCCAGTTAGCAGATAAAATTCCTCATCCTGGGATGGATCTTTATAGGGGTATTGGCTAAATATCCAACTAAAATGTCAAATATATAAAATCATTATAAAAAAAATAAGTGTCCCCTTGGTAAGATACACATTTGAGTTTGTTGTTTAGACGTTTCCAGTTTGCAACTTTGAAATGTTGTCTGGCAACATCTAAACAACAAGCTTAGACATCGCAAACTGGCAACATCTAAACAACAAACTAAAACATGTATCTTACCAAGGGGTTATTTATTGGATGTTTGTTGTTCCACACTTCTATCATATTCATCAATATAAAGGGTCTTTAACAGAAGGGTATATTTTTTGACATTTTCAACAACTATTTCTTATGTTTCCTCATCCTTATCATCTATATCTATTAGAATAAATGAGAGGGGGGGGGGGGTGAATTAGTGGCCTCAAAAATATTTCAATAAATCAACACAAAAAATTAGTACCATAATATTAAGCCTCTACTTATCTTCAGTCCTACAATATGTATGCCTTCAAATAATCTTAACAAATAACTACTGCTTGGAGTTCACTGTTAAACCTTATTCATACTGTTTACCGATTAGCAGTCTTTCATTTACCAAAAAATATTAAATTACTTAGTGTATACCGATCAATCTAGAATAGTTATGTGTAATGCAAAACACTAAAGTAATGACTCATAAACACATTGAAACATGGATTTTTAACATGGAAACCTTGTTAAGGGAAAAACCACTTAGGACCAGTAACCCAAAATTTTCACTCTTCTAAAGTGAGCTTGGTGAAGAGCCAACCCTGTTAAAGGTTAAAAACACACTATTTGGTGTGACCTTGTTAGAGGATTTGAATAGAATAGTTTGTCACTTGATATCGGGCATTTTTATGCTACCTTCTATGACCAAACCTAGTGTAGTTTGTCAAATGGTATCTGACATCTCATTTTATCTTCATGATCAAATTTTTTGATACTCCTTGGGATGTATCTCAATATAAAAAGGATTTTTAAGTACTACTCGGTTAAGAGACTTTATGAATCAATGGTTAAAATAAAATAGTAAATGATCTATTCACACATACAACTTAGACTTGCAGATTTTCAGATCTACTGTAAGCTCATTATACCTTTCTAATCAATGTTTCTTTTTAATACCTTTGCTCCACTTCTTTCTTCTCAGTGATGTTGTGCTTATCTATTTCTCAATGTTCACAGAATTATTTATCTCTTTCCTCAGCTTGATTGATTAGGAATGTATGAATTTGTTCTTCATTAGTTTCTCTTCAACATCTTCTTTCTCTATTCACTCACCTAATTCATAATGAATTAGATTGTCTCTTTATAGACATGATATAACCGTTTCTTCCTTATTGATTTTCTTATTCTTTGCATGATCTGCAATCTTAGCTAATCTTGCTTTAAAGCTTTACTTCAATTTTATCTTGTAGATTTCTCCTTAACAACTGGCTAAAATAACTTTAAATCTTTTACTTATCTCTGGCTTTAGCTTTTCAATGAAAACAATGTTAACAACTAGTTAAGTCTATCTTTAGCTCTTCCCAGCTAAGTATATTGTTGTTTCTTAATTTCAGTTCTTTTCGGTGTTTAACTCTTAGATATATTTGGTCAACACTTCAATTCTCCTCGGGCTTCTCCGTCGGGGTTGTCTGTCCATCGGGCATCACTATGAAGTTCTTCTTGTCAGTAATGCTTGTGATTCTACTCATTGATAATTCTTGTCAGGTTTCTTTCTCGGGAAACACAGTGACTTTTACTTTCGGGTTTCTCTGTCCGTCGGGTTCCACTAACCGTCAGTGTTTTTAGTCACTTAGTGAATGATGGTCTTTTATGCATTACTGAAATCATAATATTTATCTCTCTGATTCTCTGAAGTCTTTGACACTTTGTATAGAACCAATCATATCATATCAATTTGACATCAATGACAATACAATCCATTAACTGATTTAATGTCTTTCATTATCTTTCTGCATTTCGGTGATCAATTTAACATCTTCAAACATTCAATTAGTTATATGTCATCAATATCTCCCTTTGGCATTGATGGAAACACACTACATTATCACACTATATTACTACTAATACAATATGAAATATATCAAGTGCATTTCATCCATCTCTCCTAAATCTTTTTGTTCTATAACCAATACAAATGTTTGGCTCTTAGTAAGCTCATATAGCTTAGATTTTTTTCTTGTAGAGTGTGTTCTTCAACCTTTAATCCCTTGACTAGATAGATGTAATAGCTTCTGATTCTATTTTTGATATGTTTTCTGCCTTGACTATTCCTCTCCTTGATCATCTCTTTTTCCTTTGACATTAATCTCTCCCTTAGTATGTATTCTCACTCTTATGTTACTTCTCTCCCTTTAATGAATATTTATATGTAATCTCTCCCTTTAGATAATTATTAAATTTCCATGGATAATGAATGGATAATGCTATAATCTCTCCCTGATAATGATATAATCTCTCCCTTTGAAAACAATGCCAAACAATTCTTCCATATCATCTTCCATCCCTTTTTATAATATACTCCTTGAATTTCACTATCCATCAACAATATAGTGACTCTGGTGTTCGATATAGGTATGTACCTTGTTGTGTACAGATGTATCTTTGCTATCCATCTTTGTGCTAGCATCAACATGAATATTCTTATGATTTGTGTGTGGGCTGATGCAGTCTCCTAGTCAGCTTACTGACTGATAGACAAGGGTTTGACCCCTAGTCTCTATCTCAGGTAATCAAATGTATCTTTCGGCAATGGCTTGGTAAATATGTCAGCTAATTGTTCCTTTTATTGAACATATTCCAATATCACCTCTTTTTATTGCACTTCTTCACTTAAGTAATGATACTTGATAGAAATATGCTTAGTCTTAGCATGCATGACTGGATTCTTTGATATGTTTATTGCATTGATATTATCACAATAGATAATCACTGGTTCAAGAATCTTCATATTTATACCTTCTAGCAAATGTTTTATCCATGCAATATTAGAGTAGTTTGCAGCAGCAACCACATATTCTACTTCTATAGTTGATTGTGAGATGCATCCTTGCTTCTTTCTGATCCATGTGATAGTTCTGTCACCCATGAAGAATTATCCTCTAGTTGTGCTCTTTTGGTCATCTATGTTTCCAGCCCAATCAACATTTGTATAGACTTTTAGCTAAAATTTTCCTTCTCTTTTATACCATAAGCCATAGTCTTCAATGTTCTTTAGATATCTCAGAATTCTCTTGACAACTGTCATATGTGATTCTTTGGGATTAGCAGAGAATCTTACAACTATTCCAATTGCATGTGCTATATCTGGTCTGGTATGAACAACATAAATTAGTTTTCCAATCATTGATCTATAAAAGGTCTGATTTACCTCCTTTGATTTGTCTTCTTTTGTCAGCTTACATCCGGTTGCCATAGGTGTTCCAACTGGTTTGGAATCTTCCATCTTGAATATATTCAACACTTCCTTGATGTATTTGGACTGATTGATATATATGCCTTCATTTTGTGGAAGAATCTGACACCGAGAAAGAATTTGATCTCCCCAAACATAGAAATTTCAAAATCTTTTCTCATTTCATTAGCAAAGGATTTACATAACATTTCATTTCCCCCAAATATGATATCATCAACAAATATTTCAGCAATTAGAATATTACCATCGGTATCTTCTTTTAAGTACACATTGCTATTTTCACTTGTTCTTACAAATTCAATGCTTATGAGATAGAAGTGAAGTCTTTCATACTAGGCTCTAGGTGCTTGTTTCAATCCATACAAGGCTTTATGTAGTCTACATACCATATTTCTCTTGTTTGGATCAACAAACCCTTCTGGTTGTTCAATGTATACATCTTCTTCCATTATTCCATTTAGGAATGCATATTTGACATCCATCTGGTATACCTTGAATCCTTTGAATGTAGCATAAGCAAGTAAGATTCTTACTCCTAGTCTAGCAATGGGTGCAAAAGGTTTCACCATAATCAATACCTTCTTGTGCATACCCCCTGCATACTAATCTTGTTTTATTCCTTGTGACTTCTTCATTCTCATTCAGCTTGTTTCTGAATATCCATTTGGTACTGATGACATTCTTGTCATCTAGTCTTGGTACTAGTTTCCATGCATTTTTCTTCTCAATCTTTTCTATCTCTTCATTCATAGCACTGATCCAATCTTCATTTTCTAGTGCAGTATTTACAGATTTAGGCTCAAAATCACAAAGTAAACATCTAGTGTTTAGTGACTTACTTCTTGTTCTCATTCTAGCCTCTTGTTTCCTATGATCTAATTCAGTGGATGGTGTCTTCTAACATACTTGAAAATTTTTGGTTCAGCTCTTTGTCCAGCATTCTAATCATGTTCTTGACCTTCATTCTGATTTCCATCGCTCGGTACAACATCTTGAGTATTTTTATGATTTTCAGTAATTGTAGTCTGATGCTTGGGTGCAATGTTCTATTTCTTGGGAGAGATACACTATTTCTTAGGTAGAGTGTTAGGTTCTTCAGTGTAAACAAACCTATTGTAGTATTCTGGTTCTTTTCTCCTTTCCTTATCATTCTTTTCTACAAATTCATCTATTCTTACATTTGCACTTTCAATGATCTTTTTAGATGACTTGTTAAGACATTTATAAGCCTTACTTTTGGTGGAATAACCTAGAAAGATTCCTTCATCACTTTTGGAGTCAAGCTTTTTATTTCTATCATCTTTCAAAATATAACATTGACTACCAAAAATTTTGAAGTAACTTACATTGGGTGTGAACCCATACCAAAGCTCATAGGGTATCTTCTTTGTGTCCTTCTTCAATTGTAGTATGTTCAATGTGTAGACAACAGTACTAAAAACTTCCCTCCAAAAATTTTGAGTGATTCTTTTCTCAATCATCAGTGTTCTTGCACAATCAACAATTGATCTATTTCTTCTTTCAGTAATCCCATTTTTCTGAGGTGTTCTTGGTGCATAAAATTTTCTTTTGACTCCATGCTCATTGCCATAGTTAGTGAATTCATCAGAAACAAATTCCTCTCCTCTATCTGATCTTAAGAATTTTAATTCCTTACCACTTTGTTTTTCTACCATAGCCTTATACCATTTAAACATCTTGAATGCTTCTGATTTATCTTTTAATAACATAACTGTCATCATTCTAGAATAATCATCAACAAAGAGAATGAAATACCTATCTCTATAGTAGCTCTTTGTCCTCATGGGTCCACATAAATAATTATGGACTAATTCTAGAATATCATTATATGTATGGGCTTTACTCTTGAAACTAGACTTTGTCATTTTACCTTTTTGACAATTCTTGCACATGATATGTTTAGGCTTTGACATGCTTGGTAAGCCTCTAACTTTTCTTTTATTTCTTATCTATATCATGTTTTCAAAATTCACATGGCATAGTCTTTTATGCCACAACCATATGTCTTCATTTCTAGCCATTAAACAAGTGGTGTTAATGTCATTAAGATAGAAAAGGTTACCTTTTTTCTGTTCACCAGTTCCAATCAACCTTCCTAATTTTTTGAAGATCTTTGCCTTCTTATTCTCAAATTCTACTTGGTGACTTGTATTATTCAGCTGTGAAAAAATTAGTAGATTATAATTTAGTCCTTTTACCCAGTAAGCATTTTCACATTTGATCAGGTTATTTAAGATTATGGTTCCTTTACCTTCAACTAGACAAGGTGTGTCGTTACCCATTCTTACTGATTCACCATTATAATTTTGTTTATCACCGGTCATGTGGTGACTTCAACCACTATCTATAATCCAAACATCATTCTTACTAACCTTAGATATGAGTGCAGTCTCTACATACATTTCTTCTTCTTCATCTGAATCATCCTTCATGGCTACAAATGCCATCTCAATGTCTTCATTAGATTCGGTGTCAGTACCATCAGCTTTGTTCTCATCTAGGTAACAAGATTTCTTCTCTTTGTCCTTGTAGTCTCAGATATCTCTTCTATCAAATTGTTGGTTTCTTTGGTAATCTCTGTTATCACCTCAGTAAAAATTCTTTGCATATATTCTGTCATTACTTCTATCATCTTTCCTTCTGTTAGGACATCTTACAACAAATTTTCCAACCTCTTTACAATTAAAACATACAATTGGTAATTTACCTTTGCATCTACCTTTGCCTCTCTGTAGTCTTATTTCTGTTAGTGCTTCAATCTTATAAAGTCCTTGATCCTCATTATTACTTTCATTATCATTTCTAATAGTGTGTCTATGACTTGACTTACTTATTTTTAAAGAAGATTTGAATGCAGACTCTATAGATGGTAAGACTCTATTATCAAATTTATTCATCTCAAATGAAATCAGTAAACTAATTATACTATCTAGAGTAACATTATTGTTTGCAACTGCTCTCATTTCTTGTACTACGGATACTCTAATAGCATATATAAGGAGTAAGGTTCTTAGGATTTTACTTACCATTGTCCCTTCTTCAAGTACACCTCCAACTCCTCGGATAACATTGACTACCTCTTTGATTATGCATCTATACTGAGTGATATTTTATCCTTCTTTCATCCTTAGGTCATCAAACCTTCCCCTTAGGATTTTTTCCTTGGCTCTTAGTACATTAGCATCTCGTCCATGTACTAGCTTCAATTTATCCCACATTTTCTTTGCATAGGTGCAGGTTTTGACATCTTCAAACTCAACATTAGAGAGTGAGGAAGCAAGTTCTATCATCAAGAATTATGCTCATGCTTTTCTCTGAATTTCTCAAGTGTGTGAGGTCCTGTAGGAAGCACATATTTAGTATAAATGTGTTGATTAACATCATTACCAATACCTGATAGGTGGAGTCTTATTCTATTTTTCCATGATGAAAATTTGTCTTTATTCAACTTGGGCACATCTCATTTGTTCATCTTGTGATTTGTTTCTTAGGTTGTTAAACTCCCTTTCTAAGCACACAAGCTCTGATACCAATTGTTAGAATAACTGAGAGGGGGGGTGAATCAGTGGCCTCAAAAATATTTCAATAAATCAACCTAAAAACTTAGTACCACAACATTAAGCCTCTAGTTATCTTCAGTCCTACAAGATGTATGCCTTTAAATAATCTTAACGAATAACTACTACTTGGAGATCACTATTAAACCTTATTCTTACTGTTTACCGATTAGAAATATTTCATTTACCAAAAAATAGTAAATTGCTTAGTGTATACCAATCAATCCAAAATAGTTATGTGTAATACAAAACACTAAAGTAATGACTCATAAACACATTGACACATGGATTTTTAACGTGGAAACCCTGTTAAGGGAAAAACCACTTGGGACCGGTAACCCAAAAGTTTCACTCTTTTTAAGTGAGCTCGTTGAAGATCCAACCATGTTAAAGGTTATAAACACACTGTTAGGTGTGACCTTGTTAGAGGATTTAAATAGAATAGTTTGTCACTTGATATCGGACATCTCTATGATACCTTCTATGACCAAACTGAGTATAGTTTGTCAAATGGTATTTGGAATCTCATGCTATCTTCATGATCAAAATTTTTGATACTCCTTGGGATGTATCTCAATATAGAAAGGATTTTTAAGTCCTACTCAGGTAAGAGACTTTCTGAATCACTGGTTAAACTGAAACAATAAATGATCTATTCACACATACAACTTAGACTTACAGATTTTTAGATCTATTGTAAGCTCATTATACCTTTCTAATCAATGTATCTTTTTAATACCTTTTCTCCACTTCTTTCTTCTTGGTGATGTTGTGCTTCTCTGTTTCTCGGTGTCCGCAAAATTCTTTAGCTCTTTCCTCAGCTTTATTGATTAGGACTGTATGAATTTATTCTTCATCAGTTTCTCTTCAACATCTTCTTTCTCTATGCACTCACCTAATTCATAATGAATTAGATTGTCTCTTTATAGATATGATATGATATGCCCATTTCTTACTTCTTTATTTTCTTGTTCTTGGCGTGATCTGCAATCTTAGCCAATCTTTCTTTAAAAAGCTTTACTTAAGTTTTATCCCGTATATTTCTCCTTAACAACTGGATAAAACAACTTTAAATCTTTTACTTATCTTTGGATTTAACTTGTCGATGAAAACAATGTTAACAAATAGTTAAGTCTATCTTTAGCTCTTGCCAACTAACTATTTTTCCATTTCTTAACTTTAGTTCTTTTCGGTGTTTAACTCTAAGATAGCTTTGGTCAACACTTTAGTTCTCTTTGGGCTTCTCCGTCAGGGTTGTTAGTCCGTCGGGCATCACTGTAAAGTTCTTCTTGTCGGTAATTCTTTTGATTCTTTTCTTCGGTAATGATTTTTGGGTTTCTTTCTCGGGCAACACTGTGACTTTTACTTTTGGGTTTCTCTGTCCTTCGGGCTCCACTAACCATCGATGTTTGTAGTCACTTAGTGAATGGTGGTCTTTTATGCATTACTAAAAGCATAATACTTATCTCTCTGTGTAGACACCCTAAAATGGACAGGCTTGCGACTTTACATTAAACACACTAATTTTCATCTATTAATTAGTGGTTTTTTAATCATTAATTAATCATCTATTTTCTTCTAAATTCATTTCTCAAATCAT